>JAHWFP010033631.1:0-11184 GCA_023313725.1 Lithobius niger | reverse complement strand
AATTTACCCTTTTCGCCGTCGGATTCGCCTGCCGGCCGGACCCGTGCCTTTACACACTTATCACTGTGAGTTTGATGACTGTACGAATTCTTGCTAAAATCCAAACTCAACCATCTGGAGGCAGTTTGGTACCGTTAACACAGTGAATGTCTATGAGCAAACTCCGCTCTGCGTCCAGATTGGATGAGTTTGGTTGAGTTTGGCATTGTGGTTTTCGAAGGCCCTGTATGTAATGAGCTGTAAGACTCAGAAATCCGAGATTTCCTTCCGTCATGCTAATCCGACATGAGTTGTCGGCTTCGTTTGTTCCATTTTTACGGAGGGATGGAGTCTGTTGCATGCGACGTAATTATCCAATCAGATCGTTTTATGCTAGTACGTCAGAGTAGTTACGTCGATGGTTAAGATTCTATCCCTTACGTCATATAGACACTGATTTAAGGCCAATTGAGAACTTCGGTTTCGTTTTCGACTTGTGTAGTATTTGCGTGAGACTTGGTGCTGCTGTGGGGAAGCTTTGGTGGTATTTCATGGGGATCCATGGCTGGTTCGATTTCTATTGCTAAGAATAACTCGTGACGGTGCCACAATGCGTGCTTTTATTACGATCAAAAAAAATTTGTTGTTGGTCATAGATGCCACGTGGAGGGAGCACGGGGGGGGGGACATGCTGGTGAGGATAAACTATGGTGGTATTTCATGGGGACCATGGTTGATTCAATTTCTACTGCTAAGAATTACTTGTGTAACACAATGCATGCTTTTAGTACGATCAGCAAGAATTTGTTGGTTATAGCTACCACATGGAGGGTTTATGGGGTGGGTGATACTGTAGGGCTTGGGGGATATTTCATGGGGGTTCCACAGCTAGTTCGATTTGTACTGCTATGAATGACTTTGTACTAAATTTTATACTTTTTAGCTGATTCTGCAAGAATTCGTTGGTCAAGCCTCAGGGAGGGGGCAAACAGGACCGCTGGAGGGCTTTGGATGGTAGTTCATGGGGGTTGGTTAGATTTACTGCTAATACTGACTTGTGTACCAATTTCATTCTTTTAGCACTATCTGCAAGAATTTGTTGGTCAGGCCTCAGGGACGGTACATTGGGAGGCTTTGGGGGTATCTCGATGGGGTTTCATTGCTAGATCGATTTGTACTGCTTAAGAATGACTTGTGTACCAAGTTTCATGCTTTTAGCTCGATCTGCAATAATTTGTTGGTCGTGCTTCGGGGAGGAGGCAGAGGGGAGGGGGTGTGGGGGATATTTCAAGGGTGGTGCCTTGACTTGTTCGATGTGTACTGCTAAGAATGAATCGTGTGCCACAATTCAAGCTTTTATCTCGATCAGCAAGAATTTGTTTGTCATCAGCCTCATGAAGGTGTGTGTGGGGGGGGGGGGATATGAAACATGCAAAAAAATACATTTATAGACGACAGAGTGTAGACTCGTCTACTCATGTTAACTAAAACACACACACAAACATTCGCAGGCACTCCCCCCCCCACACCTAGATACTGATTAGATTTCCAGAGAGTTTGGGTTCGATTTATGTTTATACCGATTGGTAACAAGAGGAGCGAGCATAAAGAATAGTGCAAGGTGTCAGGTTAGTAAGATTAATCTTGGTGGACACTTCATTTGTATTGCTACTTTCTAAAGCCGACTCTTTTGGAATCTTAGTGGCTTAACTTTTACCATTTTTCGTTTTGGGTGGATATCACACAACTTTGGTAGGACTTGAAAGCACAAAGCATCTCGTCATGTTTACGCACATTCGGTAATGCCTATCATTACTGTAAAATATTAGTGTAAAACTCCTGATTTTCCCTTTAAAGTAATGTGTCTTTGCTGAAAATTAATCTGTCCTCCAGCCACCGAATGTCAGCTTGACTCTCACCCAGACCTCGACCTTCCTTTGTTTCGGTGTGGGTGTGGCGTTTTCCTTCCGTTTACCGCGGAATTTGGCCTTCTGCACGCCATATCAAAAGCAACCTAAATGGAAATAGCTTACATGACTGTGCTATCTTATAATCATTGTGCTGTCTCAGTCGAATCCAATTAAAATTAAATGGAATCTAAATCATGCAATGTTGGCTACCTTTATTGGCACAGTGCTGCAAGAAGTGAAACCTTTAATTTTCAGTGTTTTTCCACATTTATTAGCGTTTAGTAGCGCAAGGTAGGCTTCGTGCCAAAATTCTTTATGTGTGGATCAGTGCCTTTCTATAACTTTGGGTAATTCCTAAATCTAGTGTCATCAGGCACTTATAAAAAGTAAAGTAGGCCTTGCACGAAAATGCTTTATGTGTGGGTTCTTTTGTTTTTGTTTTAAATTTCTTGAAACGAGCTAATATTTTGCGTTTATTCGTTCTGCAGCCAGGTGAAGGTTTCAAGGTACTTTGAAATCTCATAATCACGGCTAGGATTGTTTCTGGAAAAACATATGGTATCTATTATTTTGTGTCAGAACAAAATACTCGAGTTCGATGAGGGTCACAATGAAAGATGACACCTGAACGAACACGTATACAAACTGACCAGCTCGTAAATAAACAAACAATGATCGTAGACAGATACGAAAGAAAAATAGAGGTAGGTCTAGAAAGAATGAGATTGTTCGTCTTCGTTTGTTTTTATGCAAGACAAATTGATGCGTCGAGTTATACGGCTTAAAAACTTTCTACTGGTACAAAAAATACCTCCCGGACTAATACTCACTCACACACCATGATACAGAAAACTTGTTTGGTTATGGTGGAGTGGGCGTGGGATGCAAAGAAGACAACCTGAGGCAATCGCTTCAGTTAAATTGTCCTTAAGTGGCCTTAACGGACTGAGTGGAGCCTAAAATTGTTATTGGCCAATTACATTTCCATAGTAATGCAGATTACTTCTCGGTCGTATGACTGGCCAACAGATATCACGTCTTTTGACCACTTTAAATGGAAAGGTGCATCGAGGTCCTTTCTTGGTCAGTGCAGCCATAATTGTCCATTAGGTTAGGTACTCAGTTGCTTCTTTTATAAACACTTGAGGTTGTGTTTTCAGGAACATGTATGATAACTAGTCCTTTAACTATAAAACCCTATTTGCCTCCCTCACCGTTCCAGGATACTTCACAGTTCGAATTTTTCGACCAGAACGTATGGATCTTTTCTCAGGTAATGGGCTCCGGCGGGTAATTCATGCACTTCACTTCACGTACCATGCACTCCTCTAAGCGAGTAAATCCTCAAACCTTCAAGTAGAGAGAGAGGATTTGAGAAATAAAATACATGGTGGTCCAGACGAAATGCAAATGCAGAAATTTGCCTAAAGCCTAAGTACAAACATTTTTCTTTAAGTCAAGAAAAAAGAAATTTCTTTTTTCTACCCTCTTAGACTTTATAAAGAAATTTCTGCAGCTGCAGTTTTTATGGACCCACTTGTGACTTTTTTTCCTATTCTCTTGAACTCAGGCCCCTAGCGAGGGCCCCCCGCTTGAAGCGGCGGGGGGGGGCCCGTGACTCTCATTTTGCCAACTGGTTTAAAGAATGCCAGTAGTGCTGCCAGTAAAGTACTTTTGAGGGAGTCCGCTAAGCTCAGCTAGGGGGTCTGGGGGAGCGCTGTAAGCTCCCCCATCGGAGTCCGGGGCAGAGCCCTCGAAGCTGAAGCATTTTATGCTATTTTAGTGCCTGTTTCTAGCCTCCGGTAAACACTGAATTAACAAATTGTCAAACAAATTTTGGTGATTTTTTTTATTCATTTTTTAGGATGGTAGGTTTCGTAAAAATTTTATTGTGACTAAATCATGTTTTTTTTAAGATATTTTTTTTCCAAATTAAATTAAACCGAGTTCAGTTTAGAATTATATAAACAGGCCAGCTGGCCAGTGACGATTGAGGGTTGACTTAATTGTACATTTTGGACTTTTAGGCTGTAATGAATGACGACGACTCCTGTGTGCAAGCATAGACAGCAGATCAGGGGCAGAAATTTTTTTTCAAATATACTATCGAAAGGTGAAAAGTAATGAAATCTTTTTCTCAGTTGTATCCCAAACAACTATAGGCCTAGAGGTATCATTGTACAAAAAAACTTTCCATTTTAAAACAAAAACATGCTCCAGTTTTTAAATAATGGAGCGTCGAAAGACGAAGAAATGGCGAAACTTTTTACCTCAGCTTTGTCCAAAACAACTTGAGGTATTATTGGAAAAGAGCTTCCACATTTGAAATCAACATGCTCCAATTTAATTTTTTTCCATTAATTCAGGGGATCTTGGGGACCGGTCATTATTTATGGCCGTGGGGGTGGGTGGGAAATGAAAATGTGACCACTAAATTTTTTATGACTCCCCCTTCAAGACCTGAAAAAAAAACCTTGATTTTCCCCCACCCTAAGGTCCAAAAATGATGTGACTACCCCCCAAAACATATATGACACCCATCTTTTGTCGAGATTCCTATAAAAGTATGATGAACACACTGTTTACTTGTATGACCACATCCTAACATAGTCAGCACCTGAAATGCGGCAGACGCCAAGAAACCAGGTGCCAAGGCTTTTCTATAAAGTTTTTTTGTAAATACTGTGCTTCCAGTAATAGTATTATTAGTTTCAAAACTTTGTAAACAGCATGGGGGGGGGGGGGGAGCAGAACCTGGCCGTTTTTGGAAATTTTGACTGCTGAAAGTGCTATTTTTGTGGTCCAAAAACGACGTTTTTTCCAGTTGGTCAGTGTGTTTTTGACCTCCCCTTTTTGACAGGATCTGAAAAATTTATGACCTCCCCTTTGAGAGGTCCTCCGGCTTCCCCGGCGATAAATAATTACCGGTCCCGTAGGATAATTTTTGCCCTTATTTCGTGGCATTTTGGTCACTTTTGTCCTTTAATATGGGATCTTATGAACTCTTATCGTCAAATTTTGGACCTTCGAAATTAACAAGTTTAAAATTTTTAACAATTTTCATTTGAAAAATGTAGTTGTTTCTGCATTAATACAAATTCAAATTTAGTGGCGATAGGTTAACAGAAAAAGGACAACAGAAAATCAAACAGCTAATTCAATTTTTCCAACTCGGTTTTTGATTTTGCCAACTGTACACGATTTTCATGAAGTACAGCCAAAACCATGGCACTGATGGACTAGCAGACGAACTAGTAAATCAAATAACTCTGCATTAATTTTTTTAGATTTATTTGATATCACAACTTTAGACGGCGATAACTTGGCAGAAGTCCTTACGCAGAGTTTGTTGATATTTCTGCTTTACCTAAGAAACGTTTTAAATCCTGGCAGTGATGTTGTGTTTTGGTATATTGATATGCCAGTAATTTTCTAACCTCCTAAAATACCAGTTCTAACCTCCACGCTAAAACCCCTTCTGAGCGACGCTGTCTAACAGAAAAAGAACTATAGGAAGTAAAATAGCAACTCAGTTCTTAGTTTTGTCAACTGTGTACGATTTTCGCGAAGTTAATTGTTATCACGACTTCAAAGTCGGTGGGGATACAGTTTTGTCCATTTTGTGTGTTTATTTTCTACATTATCTGTGATACTTATAAGTTATGGTGGTGACATAGCAAACAAAACGGCCAAGTCAATTTTCAATTTCGCCAACTACGCAAATTTTCGCGGCGCTTCTCTTCCCTCACTCCTTACAGTCTAGCTATGCAGGGAAGCAACCAGAAATGATCAGGGGCAGCGTTTCAGTTACTCCCAAGCTATACAGAAGTGTTGCGAAAACTGATGGAAAAAAATGTATTGTAAACTTTACTTTCAAACTTACGAAATGATGATAATAATTAACCTGTACTCGTGGAAACTGGAATTTGCAGTGAAAATTTGTCCGATTTTGCCAACTCGACAACTCGAATTTGTCAACTGTATGTGTTTCTTGGATGGTATGTGTTTCTTCGATTCGGCCCTGCTTGGACTTACATTAAAAATTAAAACAAATATCTGCAGTTGCGTTTTTTATAGATCACTCTGTATTTTCTTTCCATGCCATCATTTTGCCACAAAAGATGGGCAGAATGCGTGCCCCACCTACCCAAACGCATTAAACCGAAAACATGATCTTCTATCTCAGTCGACCTTGATTGAATCGTGTTTTGCGGGAATGGGTGGACCAAGATTACACCGCAAAAAAGAAAACAAAGAAAGTAGGCTATAAGAGTTTATTTAACGTATTTTTCATTGCTTGGGCATTTCCATGGTCTTATAGGTTTATCCATGGTCATATTAGTATTAAAAAACGCTTAAGCGTATAAAATACGGATGTAAGCCTTACAAAACTTAAAGTGGCACTATCACCGATTGAAAGCAGACGAAATCTGACAACATCTAGCGCTATGTAGTACCATCTAGCACTTGCTTGCACCTGGTGAAGGAATGCATAACGGCATTTCTTTTAACAAAACAAACAAGCCACGACATCCTTAATTATTGCGTGACAATTGGGTACATTCTCGTGCACCTGGGAGCAAGCTATAAAGGTTAACAATATCATTGCCGCTAGGTGGCGCCACAGTACTTTCGTTCGCATTTCAATCGGGGATAGTACCACTTTAAAACCCTAAAGGAAAAGATATTACAAAAAGACTTGTAAGCCATCAGCTTCGCACTAATACGTGTAAAAAAATCTCCAGCGACCCAAAAAACAAGCTGAAGCTTCTTTTACACGTATTAGTGCGACGCATATGGATTATATGTCTATTTCTAATATCTTTTCCTTTAGGGCTTTAAGTTTTTCTAAGGCTTACATCCGTATTTTATACGTTTAAGCGTTTTTGAATACTAATATCCATTATTTTTTTTCTTATTTCAGCAAGAATAACACAAAAAAGAATACTGTAATCACCGTAAAATAACTGTTATAAGAGAGCCTTTTTAATACTCAATTTTAAGCTATAAAAATTGAAAATCGGATCTTTGGTTCGATCTCTAGGTGAGAGCAAAATTTCCACCACAAGAAGAACAACAATAATTGTAATCACATTAAAATAGCGTTCAAAAGACTATAGGCCTTCTTCATACTTATGTTTTAAGCTGTAAAACTTGATCATCGTGTCTCTGGTTCGATCTCCAGGTGTAGTGCAGCTGTTACGAGCCAGAATTTGGGCTAATCATGAACATCGAGCTAAAAGCCATGAAATTTGGTACACAAGTCAATTCTTAGCTTATAAATCGGGTTAGCGATGGAATCCCTCGAGATACCCCCCTAAGGCTCCTTCCTGTCCTCCACCACACTCAACCGAGGTTATTGATCAGCAAATTCTTGCTGATCTGCCTAAAACATGAATTGTTACATAACTCATTCGTAGAAGCACAAATGGAACTAGAATTTGTTGATCATCACCTTCATGGAGAGGACACAGGGAAGCACCGGGGGTGGGTGTATGTCATGGGGTTCCGTATGTAGTTCGATTTCTACTACAACAATGCATGTTTTTTTTTTTACGTTCAGCAATAATTTGTTAGTCATTGATGCTACATGGGTGGTGCCCAGGGGGGGGGGGAGAAGTTGTTGTGGTATTGCAAGGGGATCCATCGCTGGTTCAATTTCTACTGCTAGGAATGACTGATGTGCCACAATGCATACTCTATCAACAAGAATTTTTCGGGTATCAACCTCATGGAGCGGGAATAGGAGGTAAAGCACGGCGAGATCTTTGAGGATTTAGCGGGAGTTACATAGCTAGTTTCATTTGTACTACTAACAATGACTTGTGTACCAGTTTTCATTTTTTTAGCACCATCTGCAAGAAATTGTTGGTCAGGCCTCAAAGAGTGGGCACCGGGAGGGGGGGGGGGGGGGCGTTGTGGTGCCTTGTAGATTATCTCGAGGGGCTTCCATAGCTAGTTTATTTTGTACTGCTATGAATGACTTGTATATGTTATTAGCTCGATCTGCAATAATTTGTTGGTCAAGCCGCAGGGAGGGGGGAGGAATAGACTTGGGGGGGGGGGGGGCAGCTTGGGGATATTTCATGGGGGTTGCATGGCTGGTTCGATGTGCACTGCTAAGAATGACTTGCGTACCACAATTCAAGCGTTTCGCTCGATTTGCAATGATTTGTTGGTCAAGCATCTGGGAGGAAGCACACAGAAGCTCTGGGGGTCCTTTGGCGAATTTCGTGGGAGGTTCCATGGTTGGTTTGAATTATAATGCTAAGAGTGGCTTGTGTGCCAAATTTCATGCTATTAGCTCGATCTGCAAGAATGTGTTGGTCAAACCTCCATGAGGGGGTGTGGGGGGGGGGGGGGGCACACAAATTTGTTCCCCAAGCCTCAGGGGGTACAGGGGGTGTTGGTGGGGGGGGGGGCGCTGGCGCCCTTGGGGATATTTCAGGGGGGATCCATGGCTGGTTCGATTTGTACTACTAAGAAAGACTTGTGTACCAAAGTTCATGCTTTTAGCAGGATTGGCACGAATTTGTGTATGCCACTTAATGATTTCTGCCCAGTTCTCTTCAATAATAAATGCTCTGCCGACGAGAATACTGCAATCACATGAAAATCGCGTTCAAAAGGCCCTGGTCGATGTTAATACCTAGATTATAAGCTACAGAAATTGAAAAGCGGTTCATTGGTGCGATCTCTAGGTGAGAGCAAAGTTTCTAGCCCATTTGGCTTTCCGTCACAAGAATATTGTAGTTACATTAAAGTAGCATGCGAAAGGCCCTGTAGGCGTTGTCCGTACCTACATTTTAAGCTATAGAACTTGAAAATCGGTTCAGTGGTTCGGTCTCCAGGTGAGGGCAAAGAGTCCCAACAACAACAACAACAACAACAACAACAACAACAAATGACCATACTGTGGACGCCGAACGGTTCGATTGTTGTCATTAAAATTTGCAATGCAGTGAATAGTTACGACACGACCCCAAATACCGAATTTCGTTGCTCTGTGTAAATTCTGGGCGAAACTGTAGGAGTTCAAAATTTTACGTTTAACGTGGATGTTCATGCTGAGGCTTACGTAAGGACGGCTACCGCGGTCCTTGATAGGAGTCTGGCGATGCTATTGTCGTGGCTAGTTCCTACTTCGTAAAGTACAAATAAGAAGCTCTGTTATTTTTTTTTCACAGTTAGTTCATAGTTAAAGCAAACATCAAATTCTAAAAATAATTAGAGTGAAAAATTGGTGAAAAACGCATGATACGAATAATTAGGAAAGATCTTTTTAGGTGTACTTAAAGGGTACCTATATTGTATCTGTTTTCTTGTAAGTATTGTTTATGTATGCACAGGATAGCCAGTCTGAAACAGATGGCAGTCCAGACATCAGATTTATTGTTAATTTTGTTTTTGTATTTTAGAAGTTTCACTCATTTTTCAAACTTCTCCCTAAATTTAATTGTCAACATTTCAGAGTGCTGCTCATTTACATCATCAATTTTGTGCGCATTATTTTCTACTCTTATTTTTTTTTAAAAGGCCACTTTAAAATAAATCTGCTTCCCAAGCACCACTTCACTGTCAAAAAGTCCTCTTCACGAACCTTTTAGGTTCCTAGGAGAGAGGGCTTAGGAACCCATTATTCCCGCAAAATCTGTCGCCCGTCAACCATCGCATATCGCCAGTTGCATGAAAGTCACTGATTAAGGGCACGTTTAGGCAACGAGACCTTCTCGCTCGCCGAACGCTATTTGCTAGGCAACCGTTATTTATTTACGATTAATTTTCCGTTTCTGTTAAATGAATGCGGTAATAGGTAACAAATTAAATGTATTATAAATAACAACACAGATAAAGAGCAAAGTGCAACAGTCATTTTAAACATTGGTACAACATTGTTGCCATTTCACGCTATTTCCAAAATTTGCTATTCTCGCTGAAAAAACAGCTTCTAGCAGTGATCAAACGACGGCAGAATAAATTGCTACTCGCAGCGAGAATTCAAAATCCAACATGGCGTCCATTTCGGAGTTGTCGAATCCAAGACAAATCATCGAATACCGCCATTCAGAAATCTGTCCGTCGTCTTGTACAGCAGTAAAAATTGTTTTCTAGTTGGCATAAATCGACGCTGTCATGTTGCACGCTTCGTACGTCGTGTCGCGAGGCACGAGGAGGAGATTTGTATCCGCGTTGTTGCCATGGAGTATGTATAGACAATACTTGAAAGCCACATTCTCCGGTAAAGGCGAGAAGCAGCCAGCAGATTTAGTATTAACCAAGTGATATAGTAAACGAGAAATTTGTCACTGCCTAAACGAGCCCTGAGGCGCGTTTACTCAACAAGTAATTCTCGCTCGCCGAATGCTATTTGCTAGTCAATCGTTATTTATTTCCGATTAGTTTCCAAATTCTACTAAATGAATGTGGCAATACATACAAAAATTAAATGTATTATAAAATCACAACAAGGATAAAGAACAGCGTGCAACAGTAATTTTAATCATTGTATCAACATTGTCGTCATTTCTCGCTAGTTCCAAAATTTGCTATCCTCGCTCAAAAAACAGCTTCTGGCTATGATCAAACGACGGTAGAATAAACAGCTTCTCGCAGCGAGAATTCAAAATCCAACATGGCGTCCATTTCGGGGTTTTTATTTATTTTTTTATTTGTTCAACATAGATGCCAGTTTCCTTTTAAAGGAATGCGGCACAGCATGCAAATAGAAAAATATACAATATCTCAACAAAAATAATTATTCTTATAAATACAAACAGTGAGTGGTTCCGGTTTTAAAAATACTCCAAGTTCATTAGTCTAGTATAGAAATATTTGAGTGGAAAACCTGCAAAAATAACTTTCATTAATCTTTAAGGATGGGGGAAGGTCTTCATATAATTCCATTTTTAGTTCAAGCTCAAAATACTCCTATAGAAATAATCCATATGTAAACCTCCAAATCCAAGCAATAGGTGCAAACCACAGAAGTCAATTTTCATCAAATACTACAAATATCATTTTCAGTCATCAAATGAGAACATTTCGCCATGAAAATGTTTGTCAACCAAATGCTTAAAACCTGTAACAGACGTGGCTGTAACAATAGATTCTGGGAGTGAGTTCCATAATCCTATGTGCCTATAGGCGAAAGAATTCCTCACAGCATTCAAGTGAGGATTACCAACTTAATTTTAAGGATGATCCCCGGGTGTTCATGTTAGTACGAAAAAGCTCAAAGAAATAATTAGGTAAACCGATATGACCATTTAGTAATTTATACATAAAAATGAGGCAT
>JAHWFP010033630.1:13341-44010 GCA_023313725.1 Lithobius niger | reverse complement strand
GGGGTCGGGTACTTACTTAGTAGTACCATGGGTGCCCTTTCGGGGTTAGGTACTTACGTAATAGTACCATGGGTGCCTTTCGGGGTCGAGTACTTACTTAATAGAACCATGGGTGCCATTCGGGGTCGGGTACTAACTCTCGCTTCTTAAGTCACCCTTGTGACAAGGTCGTGTGGGAGAGAAGCATCGTAGCACTAGACTAAAACTAGAAAAAAAATCCATATTCTTGTAAATAAATATTTGATCTACAGCTTACAGTTTACGACATTTTAAGTCGGCTTGCTTTACATCGTCAAATGACATCATACTATACGGTATAAAAAATAAATGATTTTTTCACTAGTCCATGTTCGGTATCCCACAAAATTTGGCAACAATTCAAGAATTTGTTGGAAGAAAACAAGGATATATTTTCTGCAAAGATGGTAATGGAAAGAAAAGAAAAATGTCGAATTAACGTCCTTTTCGTGGTAATGGTTGGGTGGTACTTGATAGGTGTGGTGTTCAGGGGCTGGACTTGGGGGTTGTATGTTGAAAACTGGGTGGCAGCCATTTTTGCTCCGATAAATACTGTACGTAACAGCAAAGAATGTCGGGCTCGTATGTAAACTGTGGTGAGTATCGGAATAGCATAACCATATTCTTTTTACTTTAATGTATTTAAAATATTTACTTCACCTCTACCTTCAATTCGATTTAGCCTCGGGTGTCGCCTAGACACCGACGCATTTGTTGACTAACCCATCATTAAAGGCGCCTGTGTTCATCATTTTGATAGTGTTGCCCATATTCTAAATACAGCATCCACGTTCCAGATTCTCCGTCATCCAATAGGCTGATGTGGGCTACGTGATCTCGTTGTAGTTGTGAAAATCACGGCGCTTCTGCGAGTGGTGTTGTTCTATTTTTCATTTACCGCTATTTTCTTTATATTGCTCGAAGAGGCTACGGTGCTGCATCTCGGAATAAAAAGGTGAAAAAGGCGCCTTAAGTGAAAAGGCGCCTTTTGCAGGTGGAATGCAGGTCACTTTTCAGTTTCTTGCCTTCGGTTTATTTTGTAGTTAAAAGTACATAAAAGTTGAGCAGTGTTATCCGCCATATTGTTGAACAGGGTCGTAAAACACCATTCTTTGCACGGTAGCAATGAAAAAGGGCGAGCATGTTCATTTTGTTGTGTGTGACAACATGGCTTCCTTCTAGACGGGCTATGAGTACTCGGGAACATCAAGTAGCAAAATTTCCTTATCTTGTAACTTTCATTGTTTACAAATCCAATCCGTGCATCGGGTGTGCTAGCTAGCGTTGGCTAGGAAAAGAAGCCGTACAACCTTTAGCTGCCAACTAAGCTGGTAGGAGCTAATAATTAGCGCCCCTGGTCATTTAGCTACCGAACTTTGAAGGCTAGTCGGGCAGCCTCAGGCCAGGCAGCCAATTAAGAGCCTTCATCGGGAAGAGCAGAGCAGTCCAGTCAGTCAATACAAGTCAGTCAGTTCCACATTCGGCGATGGACGATCCAGATAAGACGAATACAGACAAGTTGGCCTTTGGGAGATCTTATTATGATCAGAAATATCTTATTATAATAACCCCCTCCTGTTTGGAAAACAGATGTCATCCAGAGTGTCTGACGGCATTACTATTCATTACCCTGGCGGCTGAGTCACACAACACATACCACATGGTAACAAACTGAGTGGTAATTAACTATCTAATTGCTGTAGAGATTTTGAAACTTCTGGACATTATTTCTTAGAATAAAATTGAGCAAATGAATTAAAGTGACCTCCCGCCTTGCCATTGAATCTCCCCGAGTATAGCGCTCAGTGCGCAGAGGATATGACGTCACGGCGGAAATAACTTAGTTTAGCATAACAGGAAGTGACGTAGTTAGAAACCCTGATATTGCTCTTGTCTCATACTTGCCACACATCGTTCTTAATGATTAATATTGCGGTTCTATCGTCTGAGTTCATGAAATCGAATTTGGCGTGGGACGTCCTGAATATATTCCCTAATATTTCGAAAGTTTTTAACACTCAGCCGAAACACGTAAAGACGCATTTAGTCAACGACTCGCCTTCTCGCAACTAGAAGCTAGAAATCATCTGAAATTCCAATGTGGCGGCGGTTTTAGCTCGGCCTACCAGCTCGCAGCGAAAACACTCAATAAGTGAATTCAGAAGCGACTGGAAAATCGTTTCGTCGGGAGGAATTCTTTATCTTATTGTCACGGATTATAACGTTGCAAGCATTTACTCAAATGTTGTCGAATTCAGCTAATCCAGGTAGCGTTGTTACCATGGCAACTAAATATTTGCCATCACGATTCAATTCTAGCTGCGAAAACACAAAGGCGAATCGTTGCATAAACCCGCCCTTAATGTACAAGTGTTCGAATCTTATTTTCGCCATTGCAGCTAAAACAATAGCTTGTCCACGTCCAGAATGAACCCTTACACTATAACTGGAAACACATAAAAAAAAAGCTCTTCGTAAATAGCATGAACTGAGAATGAACCTTTCAAAACATTGGCGTATATTGCTAAGAGTGTTTCAGACATGACATGTGTTCAAAATAAAACAAGTGTTCAATTCGCAACACTTTACAAACACATGCTTTAAATAAATGCAGCAACAAAGGGGTCAATATAAAACTGTAGTGTAAAATAAACACTACTGTTTTCAACTGGATAAAAAAAAACCACTTCCGTCGCTTATGTGTTTGTGAAGTGTTGCAAATTTAACGCTATTTTTATTTAAACGCAGTTCACAACACTATATAAACGCTCATGTTCTGAACAATTACTTTCAACCCATGCTGTTTGTGAAACCCTTTTATGTGTTTTTGAGCTAAAAACGTCTGAAACCGTAGTTCTGTCGAAAATGTGTTTATTTTAAAGCAGGCTTCTATATGCCGGACTAAAATAAACATTATCTGTAATTTTTTGCATTCGTTTTCCGGAAAGACAGCATTCTGAAAAGAAATGGTAAAATTTACAGGTAATGCATATAGGCAATGGAAACAACATTCAGCCGATCCTGACCCAGAGGCCGACAATTTCAGGTTTCTATATATGCCGTTCGGAATATCCATTAGTTGTACATTTTAGCATTCCTTTCCAGAATGCTGTTTTTCCGGAAAAGGTATGCAAAAATTTACAGGTAATGGGTATTTCTATTTAGGCACTAGAAACAAAATCCAGCCGGCCCTGGCTGGTAGGGGGTCCGGCAATTTCAAGTTTTTACAAAGTATAGGCCTATAAAATTAACATCATTATGGGCGGCGTGGGAGATAAAGGTTGAAGCCTTCTTGCATATCGGATCGAATCCCACAAAACCACAAAAGGACGGGGGAAGGGGGGGGGGGTTGAGTTAAGCCGACTGAAACTATACCGCAACGTAAATCGTATCCAAGGCGATATTCGATGAAACGTTGCAGACGAACTTCGCTGCTGATTACTGTAATCGCCGACCGACGCTTGCGAATCACGACCAATAAATCAAAAGCCGCCGAATCAGCCCCTGTCTACCTCTATCTCCTTCAACGCCCCCCCCCCCCCCCCCCCATCTCACAGCGATTCTCAATGTCTGTAGTTTATATCTCCCCCTCCTACTTCTCAGACCCACACTTCCCCACCACCAAACGGCGGCGGGCGTTGCAAAAGCAATACGACTGAAAACTATACCTGGCTCTTCGATAGGTGGGGCAATGCATCGACGGAGGTTACTCGCCCTAATATACACTTCGCTGTTGTGGAAGTTCAAAAGGTTCCGCCGACAAGGGGAGGGGGAGGGGGAAGGGGAAGACGGAATGGGGATACAGAGGTATTTGGCGCGGGTCAAATGTTAACTGCCATTTTGGATGCCTATGTGGCCGTTAGTTCACACTTCCGTTTTCAATTGAAGGGGGTGATTCTAGTTTCAGATATTAAGTGTGTCTGGGATACGAGGAAACGGAGCTTGGGTGGGAGAGGAAACGAGCCAGAACCTTTGAGAACCCCTATGAAAAAACCCTTGAGAACCACTATACGAACGATAAGGGCATTGCTTTTTAGAGTGAGCTCGGAGAAGCGATTCGATGTCGTATCTTATACATATTAGCTTCGTTGCCAGGGTTCCATATTGTGGTTAGGCTCACATGCAGGAAACCTAAATAAATCCGTTCTAGCCCGAGTTCGTGATTTTTATTCTTATGAGAGGCGTTAATAATGGTCATGAAGGGGCTAAGGCCGGACCCGCATCCACATTTCGATGTCATATTTGCAGGATATTTATCAAATTTATTATTTTCCGGAAGGATTGGAGTTCTGCCTAACCGCTATCTGGGGACGTAGAGAACCAATTTACAAGGAAACGCCTACGAGTTTTTTTTTTACGTGTCACAATCAACACGAGCATTTCCAAAAGCCTTGCTCTTCCCGAATAAACAATTATTTAAGGGTGAAATGATGGCAGGATTAAACCTGACGATACCGGCGAATGAAACTAACAATCCGGCCACACTAAACTCACATAACTCACCGTGAGAGAGAAACGAATGATTTAGCATTTAGTCTGTCCATCTATCCATCTTATATACGTCAGTTAATCTCTCTATATCATGTCCGTCTGTGTGTCAGTTTATGTAACTGTGTGTCAGTCATCAAGTCTTCCTGTTTAAAAAAGTCCGTTTGTCTGTGTCATTCAGTCAATTTATATCCGTGTGAATTTTTCAGTCAGTTTCGGTCAAAGTCCGTCTGCCTAATCTGTGTAAATCTGCCAGTTGGTGTAAGCCTGCCTGTCTGTATGTGCAAGTTTGTCTGTTGGTTTCAGTCTGTGTCTGTTTGTGTCAGTCAGTACGAGTCAGTCAGTCCGTATCTGTCAGTCAGTCTGTGTCTAACTGATGTGTTAATCAAGTATTGTCTAACTGTATTACGTGTCAGTCTGTGTCAATCAGTCTTGTCTAACTGTATGTGTCACTCAGTCTTGTCTGTATCAGTGTCAATCAGGTTGCATCGTCTGTATAGTCAGTCTGTGTGTGTGTCAGGCATGCAGTCTTGTCAGCCAGTCTCTAAATGTTAGTTAGTCAGTCTGTACGTGTCAGTCAGTCAGTCTGTGTCTGCATGTCAGCCACTGTCAATCTGTGTCTGTATGTGTCAGTCAGTCAGTCTGTCTGTATCTGTCAGTGAGTCTGTATATCTGTGTGTGTCAGTTAGTCTGTATATCGTATGTGTCAGTCAGTTTGTGGCTGTGTCAGTCTGGCTGTATCTGTCTGTGTCTGAACTGTATGTGTCAGCCAGTGGGTGTCTGTCTGTATGTGCCAGTCAGTCTGTGTATCTTTTTGTGTCAGTCATCCTGTGTGTCTGTCTTTATTTGAAAAGTAGTCAGTGTCCGCCAGTCTGTAGGTATACGTCTCAGTCAACCTGTCTGTCAGTATGTGTCAGTCTCTATCTGTATGTGTCAGCCAGTATATGTGTCTGTACGTGTCAGTAGTTAGTGTCTGTATGTGTCAGTAGTTCGTGTCTGTCTATATATGTGTCAACCAGCCTGTTTCTGTCTGTACGTGTCAGTCAGTCTGTGTGTATATATGTGTCAGTACGTGTCTGTCTGATGCTGTATGGGTCAGCCACTCTGTCAGTAGCAGTTAGCAGGGTAGAGCCTGTCTGATATTGGAGAAGAGTCCCAAACTCTACTACACATCATAACTGTCAATTAATATTACATCATCAATCTTTTTTTTAATTTTACAATCAACTTTTTACAGTTCATTTTATATCTTAGTCATCAGCGATTACAGTGCTTTTCCTGTACTGATCAACGCTTCCACACGCAGACTTTTGTTTTTGCAATCTGACGACAAGCTTCCTTACCTTGCATGAAACTCGGGGTAGCCGCACACCAAATTAGACGTTGCAGGACAAAACGTCGCATCTGGTATTGAGACCCCACCAGACGAAACTAGAAGGAACGTCGCTTTGTTGTCGTGAGACATCTCGCGACAATGTCGCATCCGGTGTTTGGTGCTCAGCTCATTGCTATGGTTTTGGAGACCTCTACAGCACGTCAAGACAGGTTACGACAAAATGTCCTGTCGTGAGACCAAATGTCTAATTTGGTCTGCGGCCATCCTGAGCTGAGAGCAAGCAGTAGGCACATTGAGAGACGCCTCGTGTACTGTCGTAGTTAAAGGGATATACCTCCCAGCGCCATTTTTCTCGATCCTCCACATCAAGTACGGCCCCAAAGGTCTATTTCCTTACCGTTAGTCTTTCCCTTGCTAAAAATCCTTTTTTAAATGTTGGGTCTAGGAGATTTTCTGTTGAATATAATGGAACTTTATTTAGTAACGACCCGTCACTAAATCATGCATTGCACGCGTACAATAATCATGACGTTTCATCTCTGTGTGTACATATACTAATTTTCTAATAATTACCATGAGATCTAAAATCTAATAGACTAATGCGGTAAAAATTAAAATTAATTATTCCAACAGATCGCCGAAGCAAAATTATAAGACACTAGCCTAGAAAATTATAAATTGTGATTTTAAAATACGAGAATCATTCCGGTTTGTGACGACACAATCAATGGGTTCACGCTGGCTGGACTATTAGGTGCAATGCCAATTGAGACAGTAGCTACGTTTTCGTTGCGAGAACGAAGCTACCGTCTCAGTTGACCTTAGCTGTAGTAAATACGCGGATGTGATCGTGGCGTGGGTGTTGTGAGGCAGGCGGAAGGTTATAAGGCATGCGGTATGCTGCTTTAAAACTGAGGCGCGTATGTGAGCACTCCTCTCGCGCAAGCGATGCCAGGCTCTCGGGGGTAGGCTGTTTCTTGAGCGTATTGTCTAGCAGGGAAGCCAACCAGCTTGCTATTGAAATGAGTGCATTAATTACTGCAGCGTTGTTTCGCAACCAGCATACACATGCGACAGCTGTTATTACCAGTAAAAAACGTAATTGTTAAGTGTTTCTCCCATTTTGTGCTATGCCAGTTGGTTTTTCCAAAACTTAACAATCGTGATTTAGAACTTTAAAGTAAGATAGCATTCCTTAAAAAAAAAGATAAATCTTTTTTAAGCTGAGTAACTTTCCCCCCCCCCCTCCCCCAGCACTTGCAACAAATCCAAGCCTACCAATTTCACACGAGAACCGGCCGCCACTACAGTAGGCATATGTGTCTGTATATGTCAGACTCTGTCTGTTTGTACGTGTCAGTCAGTCAGTCAGTTAGAGTTGTAAGGAGAATTGAACTCACGAAATTTGAAATGAAAGATCAAAGGCCGGAGCTTTACAATGCCAAACTTGACCAACGTTCGTCGTGTCACGAAATCCATCTACTTGCTACAATACCGAAATAAACGTTCAGTCGGCAAATGCGTTTTTGTATACATAATCCAGGACGGCTCTGATGCCAGGTCGAGTTTAGGAGAAGATTGATTTTTTTTGTTTAAATCTTCAGTGTACTGGCAGCATGAAACGGATAATGGAATAGCGAGAGTTTATCAAAAAAAAAAGGTAGACACGAAAAACCCTGCAAAGGAAAAAAAAGTACACGAAAATTCAGGAGTGACTGGTAGACTATTTTAGTTTTGTGAAATTCAAATAGTCCATCATTCCCATATTCTTTTTCGTATAATCCTGAAAAATCTCAATTCTTTGTTTTGCAGGCAGGCTCAATCCCTACACCAAACCTCGGCTTGGCTAGTCGGTCATTACAACCTTGATGCCCGCAAGACAGTAGCATGGTATAGCATGTTCACCTGTTTCGTTTTGTCCATCGTACGTTTATACGCGGCATTTAATCTCTCTAGATCGGAACTTCTTTCTCACGGACTAGCCAGTTCACTTTTTCTCTCAACTCTCATAAATAATACCAATAAAATCCACCAGGGATTTGGGGCTGGCGCGGGATTTATGGCTACTATGAATCAGGCAGAAAAGAAAAGTGAAAACTTGAACCAACTTTCCGACGTGTCGGAATTGACTCAAAAATGTAGTAACTCTTCAAACTTCGATGTCAGAGAGCAGTGCCATATTCAGTCGGAAGGTTAGTCGGAAGAAATCCCCCCCCCCCCTCCCGAACGCTCTTACTAGCCTTTCAATATGGTAATATTCCACTTACAGAGTAAAACAAGCGGGGGCAGCGATTACCTAAGTCGCACCCGGTCTTCTGTACACTTCCGGCACTTTCAGGCCACTTCGGCTTCTAATTACTTTTTTTTTAATTTTAATTAATGTTAACTAATTTTGGACGCCGAATCCAATGGTAAAAACCGTTTGTCTATCTGGTACCGACCAATGATTATGGGTTCATTTGTGGGCCACTCCGCTTCATAATTGCGGTTTTTTTTTTTATTCCTTTTAAATAATTTTTGGACGCTGAATTTGATGGCGAAAACAGTTTGTCTCAATCTGGTACCGTTCCGGAGTTGACCGCAAGGTTTACAGCTGTTCTTTTCTGCAGCTATCCGTATTTTTGGCGTTTTCTCAGTTGCTCTGCATTGTTGTTGGCTTGACTGGAATTTCACTGCGTAGAGAGGGAGTTTCATTTCACAGTACTGCATTGAAGTACACATGCGCCGTAAGCCTATCGGCAAAACATTGGGGGTTATAAGCGGAACCCGATAACCACTTAATTTTCAACATAAGGGTAATATGTACAATAAATTTTCGCATGGAACACCATCGTTGTCGTCATTGCCTTTGCTCTCGAACAAACTGAACTAAAAACGCATTTTATTTCAGGAATAATGCAACAAGTACGTTTTTATTGATAATTTTGTTCAGTCATTAATTACAGTCTGAGTTGCAGTCCGAAATACTAAGAGCAATCGTACAGAACGTTCGGCAGCTGTACAAAGCAATTTCTTCAAGGATAATAAACTTAAAACCATTCTTAACTTCACTCAAGAGTTGTCATAATCTACAGGTTTTTCTGCAAGTCCGGCGTCACCCCCCTCCGTCCCACCCTGGCATTTTCAGGAAGAGAAGGACCATGCGATGTCTCATGCTCATGTCGACTGTGACATGTAAAAGATCCTAGGAATTTCCGTTGGGATTTACGTAGCAAAATTGTCCCACTCTCCTGGTTAACGCTGCGTGCGCGTCAAACAACAGATTTTTATGACCACTGGGGAGGGGGGAGAACAAAATGATCATATTTTTCTGTCACTCTGACCGAGAGTATGAGATTTGGAATGTAACAGGACGTTTGAGAAAAATTATCAGTATTTAACCTAGGGCCGAACTTCGTGAGAGGGGAGGAAGGAGGTCCCACCCCCTACCAAAGTGAGCAGAAGCAGGTTCATAGTATAGTTCTGGCCTCCAAACCACCTGGACAGCTGTTCGAATTCTGTCACTGACCAATGTACGCGGGACATGGGGATTTAAATCATATGTTGGAACACAACATCTGCTTATAGCAAAGGGGGACTGAAGTCAGTGCATTACATTTTGGTATTTGTTTAATTCTAGTAGAAACTGAGGTCAATATTGCAGTAAGTCACGTCACCAATATGCAGGGAGACAGGCGAAAATCTTGTCACATTAAAAGTACGTGTATTACCATTATCAACACACACATTTCATTGGCTGACGACATTCGTCTTAACTGTCGACTGGTCAACTGCTGTTTGATAAATACGAATGAATTTTACCGATTGTGTGTATTAATTTGACGTCAAGTCTCAGACAAGCCGAAAGGCTACATCAGACAAGCTGAAAATGATAACACACGAAAGGTGACATTTGGGTGTTTCGAACTGCACCGTTTTAAAGTTAAAACAATCTAAAACAAACCCACAAGGGTGAAAGAACCCGCCAAGTTTCAGCCAATCAAAGTGGCTATATCAGAACAAAAAGCCTTTTATTTTGTTTCAGATATCACTTCTTTTGGATGTTTATTTTGTTGCATTTTTTTATTTTTACCAATGCTTAGTTAGCGGTTTAATCGTCGTTTTTTTTTTTAATTTTCGAGTTTTCGATTTTTTCGTTTTTTTTTTTGTGCATTTATGTTAAAGAACTCGTACTCAGTTGCCTGTTGTTTCGATTTTTTTCAGTAATTAAAAGTACTTTTCAAATGTGCACATCCGTGAATAGGAACGGAGATATATATATATATTTTTTTTTTAGTTTGGCAGGAGTGAGGACTTCAATCTTATAAATTGAAGCGTTTGCTAAATTGAAGCGTTTGCTGATTTGTAATATTTGTGTTTTTTATTCTTAGTCTATATTTATTTGAAGCTCTAATGTTGCACCTCATAAAGAATGGACCACTAAATCACGCAAATGCACACAGACCTTACATAATCAGCCAGCAAATTATTATGCGTCCAATATTGTCGTTATATAATATTAATCTATTGTTCTATGGTTCGCCAAGGGCACCAAAACTCCACTTCCGTCTATGGGTCTGAAGAAAAGGAGGCAGGACTGGAGAATTCGATATCCACGTGGAAATAAATGGTCTTTATTATTTTTTTTTACGGCAAGATCCAAATCGTGACAACGCGTGACAGTTCAATAACGGCTTCGGAGTTCCGCTCAAAGGGGACAACAATACTCATATCTATAATTTGGCAGCCAGTGAATTTTCACTTTCGCGTTCTGCGATCGAGATCCGAGGGAAAAGGCGGGAACGGTCTGGTTGACTGCGCCTGCGTGTTGAGCGCCATCTTTTGTCTCACGGCGTCAGTGAAGCAAGGACGGCCGACCACCCGTCGCCAACATCCTACCAATCTTTTATTGGGGCGAGATGGCTACTGCATACTGATCAGTCATCACTACTGTATGGGAGAATATCGTCCAACGTACATACGCAACAGTCCGCCATATCCGCATTTACGAACGACGATGTCGCAAAGGAATCGGATTAAAATAGGTATATTTTTCAGGACATCGTGAGCAAAATATGAACTAAATATGAACAAAATACGAAGCCAATATGAACAAAATCTACTCTGAAAATGCAAACTCGCATTTACTTTTCAGGGTTCATAACAAAATTTTTGGCTTGAATTTCCCCGTTTTTACAAGTTTTTTCTGACCAGATTTTACACATTTCCCTGACCTTAGGTGTAATAATTTACAACTAGTAATAGTTATTGGCTATAAACGAGCGGTTATCGATTTTTAACCCATGGCTGCGATTATTAGCCAGGCTCGAGTATGAAAAGGTCGAGGGCAAAGCCCGAGACTTTTGCATACGAGAGCCGGGACAATAATCACAGTCATGGGTTAAAAATCGATAACCGCTCGTTTATAACCAATAAGTGTTTTATACCACAGTTGGGACATCAAGCTAACTCTTATTTAATTAAAACGTGTTCGTGTTTTGTGAAAATATCTCGATATGAATGAAGGTCATTCCATTTTAGTTTATGGAGGGTGGAGAGGTTGGTAGACGGACGAGTCCTTTGCGTCAAATTTGTGGAGGAAGGGGGGAGTGGGTGCGAAGGAGACGAATGCGTCATTTCGCCATATTTCAGGAGCTCGCTCGTCAGGGTTCGTACGGGCCCTTGAAAACCTGGAAATGTTCTGGAATATAATAATAAAATTCCAGGCCTGGAAAAGTCCTTGAAAAAGTCAAACGATCCTTTAAGTCTTGGAATAATCCTTGAAATTTCCATAATAAAACGTAACGTTTAGCCGTTTTCCGAGTCAGACATTGCTGTACAACTACACATAACCATAAAAAAATAACGAAAAAATAATAATAGTAACACCAGTGGTAGTGCATTTAACTATTGTCATTTAATAGAACACAATCTGTCATGTCTTGTCGTAGTGTTGATAAGATTTCATATTTAACAAATTTATCTTTCAAGTGACATTTTCTCGTGTTATTAATACCTGGCCCTTGAATTTTCATTGACCAGTCCTTGGAAACGTCCTGGAATTTTAAGGGTACTGACATGTACGAACCCTGGCTCGTGTTTTCGAAGCTTTTTGGAGTGAAAAAACTTCGATGAGAGGCCGCAGGGATAGAATGATAATCTGGGAAAGTATGTAATTCAGTTTGTGCTTTTGTAGTTTGTGAATTGTTTAAAAAATACGGCAATAGGGTATCGGTATGAAGGTCATTGCATTTTAGTTTGTGTAGGGAGGGTGGGGAGGGGGAAGTTACGTGGAGTGAATAAGCTTAGCCATGGGCCAGACACGTGAGAGTTAGCATGGCTAGGATTTCATTCCGTTAAGTAATTCCTTTTGTACGTTTTTATTGCGTTACGTTTTTTTTGCACGCTGTATTTGGTTGTTGGTGTGTGCGTTCCCGGTCGTGTGATCCGGAAGTGTCAAAAGTATGGGTTATCGGCAAAAGTGTGGGGTAACTTGACAACCCACACTTTTTGCGATGACGCACACTTCCGGTCACGGTTAACAGAATTTAACCTACGGGAAACACGTGCGCGCGAGTTTTTCTCTTCAGCCCCGAGATATTGGACTAGCCGTTTCGAGCCCAAGAGCATTTATAGCCGTTAAATCGCCTATGATTCTCGGATATGGATTTTAATGCTGAGGTGTGACGTCAAGCTAACTTATCGTCTTATTCGAGTTTTTTTAAAAACTTGTTTGTAAATTATATTTGTGAATCATAATGAATTTAATAATTTTTACATGCGACTTATGTAAATTCCTGAACGGAAGTTCCGGGTTGGAAGCTTCCTGTGTATGAAGGCCGACCGAAGGAGAGAGACGTACCACGATTCCGATGTTTGTGTTTTAAGGTAAAACTGTATTTTTTTCTACTTTAATAGTTTAAATAAGATGAGTGTATACAATGGACTATTCGCTTGAGTCTCGTACGTTTTTAGGTGTATTTCAAAGTGTCAGTATCCTAGTTTTCGTACCGTCGGAACAAACGGTTGCCGGGTTGGGCCATTCCTCCGTGGGTGCGGGCCTAGCATAGTACGCGGGTTTTTTTTTTCTTGTTAGGCTAGAAAGAAAAATGTCGCAGGTTGTAAATGTGCTTGTTTATGCTGGTTGCAATGAGGTGTGCTGGTTGAATTTGTGTTGTGTACGGTAATTTTACAAAGTCGGGTCATATGTCACATGGTGGAGCAGGGGTTGTGTAGAACCCCGTAAAAAATGTTAGATTATCGAAAAAGTGTGGGTTATCAAAATTAACCCGCTGTGACGTGTGTGGGTTTTCACATTAACCGTATATAACGACTACACTTTTAGCAGGGGGATGTGTTAGCGTGACGTCACCACCGTGCATTAAAATTTTATATAGTAGCTACATCATCGTGTAATATTTTTAATGACGATTATAGGACTACCTAGGCTATTCGTTATTCCGACTTTTCTCCGACTTTCTGCTTAGTTTGGAGTTTCCCTGACTTTCCCCACATATTTCCCTTTTTCCTGACTGTTTAGATCCCTTACAAACCCTGCGTGAAGGTTCTTGAAGCGAAGTCAAAACAGGAAAGGAAAATGAACAAGCTTTTCCCGTAAGGTTTAATGTATGTTTTTTTTCTTCTTCATAGTAGCCTATAGTCAACGTTAAACCTTACTGCTACATTTAAGGTTTTTTTTTTTTTTTAGGCTAGTTTGGGGAAGGGATCTAAATAATTGTGAAACTATCATAATATTCTTTCATTCGGACAATTAGAAACAAAAATAAAAACGTCTTTCAAAATAAGCCACCAACCTAAACCAGAAGCTTCCATGCATTTCACATTCCCCCATCTCTACATTCATCTAAATAAAAACAAACAAAAAAATATGTGAATAAATTAATTCGGAAAGAAATTTTGATTGGGGACAACACCAAAAGCGAGCATGGCAACTCCATGAATCAACACACTGGATGAAGCTTGCTATGCAGTGTTTGCTCAATTATTAGGCCCTCCCTCTCAAACCAAATTAACCGTCTCGTGTCTAGAGTGGCCAAAAGGGACACCCACAACATGGGGGCAAAACTTAAGTTCCTAGTCACACCGCGAGCTTTGTGAGGTACTGCGGGTACACCAAGCAAAGTGAACAGCAACAGCCGAGTGGTCACCATTTTCGTCTACTTAACTGGGGTGAGCTTACCGACGTTAATCGGGGTCAAGGGGACCCATCACAATTCGCTCTGCGCATTGGGACTTAGTATTTTTTTTGTTGGTTAATTTCTGCTCGGTTGCCTACGCCAAAAGACGTCTGTTTGAGCGAAAGAGTTAAAGGTACATTCCTTCTGGTTAGCTTTTCTGTATTGCTCAGCTTTGCAACATTAGTTTAGACATACGTAAATGTTGCAAAGACATTCATTTTCTTATTGTCCCTCTCGCAAGAAACTAGAGTGAATGTCGCAAAAAGCTATTTTTAGCAGGATGCTCGAAATAGGCGAGGAGGTATGTCCCTTTAATGCGGTATTGAAAGGGTACTACAGGGTGTTTCATCTCAAGTGTTAATGCTCAATATCATCCCAAGTATTGCAGATTCGTCGAACATGGGCATGGAATACGTTGGAACATCCAGGGGGCCATCGGCTGGTTAAACCGAAAATGACCTTGATGACCGATTTCAAGGTCAACGAAAAACTAACTCCGGAAGTAGCAGAGATAGGGGCATGACGTAAATTGCAAACTTGTAGAGGACGAAGACATGACCTCAACAAAGCAAACATAACAGAAATCGGTTCAAATGTAAAGAGATACAGTAAAAACAATATGGGTCTTGCAGCCCCATTGGGGGACTTGACCACAACCCAACCTGAGGTAGAAACACAGGCAGGCACCACTGTAAGTACAGCAAAAGATTAGTATAGGCAGACCTAGTGGGTCCATGAGAAGCCTATTTGCATTAATCCCTGAGGTAGATATTTCCTATTGGTGCCTGCCTGTGTTTCTACCTCAGGGTGGGTTGTGGTCAGGTCCTCCAATGGGGCTGCAAGACCCATATTGTTTTTACTGTATATCTTTAACATTTGAACCGATTTCTGTTATGTTTGCTTTGTTGAGGTCACGTCTTCGTCCTCTACAATTTTGCAATTTACATCATGCCCCTATCTCTGCTACTTCCAGAGTTAGTTTTTCGTTGACCTTGAAATCGGTCATCAAGGTCATTTTCGATTTAACCATCCGATGGCCCCCTGGATGTTCCAACGTATTCCATGCCCATGTTCGGCGTATCTGCAATACTAGGGATGATATTGAGCATTAACACATGAGATGAAACACCCTGTAGAATGATATTGGCACTGCAGAAAACCAACTAGAATGTTTCAAAAGTTGCAGTCTAAAATTAATGAAGGACACGACATTCTAGCTTTTTTTATGACAATTGGCGGTCATCGTGGCTGAGCGGTGAGAGAGCTCAGCCTGGTTGCTGGAGGTTTGCGGATCTGGTCGAACCCCTGGAAAGAGGCTCTTGGCAAAGTCCCGCCTGGACTGCCGGCCAGGGTAGCGTGCGAGGCTACCATGCTCCTTCAGCAGCTATGGGAACTTATTATGGCCAATGATGGACATCTTTCGGCCCCTACGACGATCGGAGGTTTCCCGGTTCAAATTCCCGGGTCTGCTCCTCCCTTTATTTCTGCTCTCAAAAGAGACTGGTAATGTTTAAAATTGAGCCGGTTCAACCAAAAAGCGTTAAATTGCTGCGGTTGACTTAAGGCTCAAAGAAATTAACTAACTTGGGCTTAAAACATCAAGCATCCATCTGCTGACGTTTGCTTGCACGCTGTCGTCGTCCCCTCACCGTACCTTATTTTTTAAAATTCAATCCTACATTTTTTATAGCGCCTGTAGCGCAAAAGTTACCTCAGTCGGAAATTAAGCATCTTCCTTCCCCTGTTACCCCCCCCTCCCCCTCTCTCCAGCACCCTCCTTCTGCCATCCCTTCGCGAATCACTACCAAAATCCCCCCTTCCTCCCTTTTCTTATTAGCAGAGGAGGGAAAAGCTGTCACTGTAAAATCCTCAATGGATGCCTAAGAGTGACATTTATACGAGAACCTGGAAAAGCTAAGGAAATTGATCAAATTTCCCGTTGGAACTATTAGAGGAGAAGGAAGACGGCCGAGGTCACCTTTGACGCGCCAACAGGCAATAAACCAATAATCTAGTTAAACAAAGCTACAAATTCGAGTCACAAGAAACACATTGTATTTAATTAACCATCAAAACCAAAGAAGCATCTTCTTCTCATTTGTTTAAGGACGGTGACTGGCATTTTCCTCTCAAACCATACCATAGGTGCAGGAAGAGACAAGGGCGCTAGTGCTGATTTTAACAGGAGTGCATAAAGTTGCCTGGAAACAACGAGTAAAGAACTCTGAATCAGGTTTCCCAGTTCTCCTATATTTCGTATTTTTAAATAGATTCCTGTAAAGTTTCTACACATACTCGTATATACAGACAATTGGCTTGCACTGAACCATAGGCGAGGGTCGGCACACAGAGAAAGCAGTCACTGTGATAGCCAATCAAAACGAATGAAATTGACGCTACGTGACACGCGGTGACATCTTGTGTCGATTCCAAACAACACCAACGTGAAGCCAGGAAGAAGCCTACCAAGGCATCCAACGAAGCAGCTTCAAAGGCGAATCCTGTTTAAATAATTATGTTATATCAACACAAATGTAATTACAAGCTCTATTTCTACTTATTTTACTTATAGCAAATTTGTTAAAAGCACTTCGGCTCCCAAGTTATCAAAATCTTTACGCGGGCGTGAGGCGAGTGCGCATGGTTAGGGCGACATCTACCAAGAACGCCAAACACATGCAGTGATGCAAAGCCATCCGAGATAAAGCTTTCTGTGCTCCTCCGTGGGTGAAGGGACCGTATGGGATCAACTGTTTTACGCATCATGGCAGCCGAAATAGTGACTTCAAATGGTCGACCAACTCCTTTCTTTATATATTTGGCTTGTGCCAAACGATAGCTGATCGTGATATGAATACCGTGGATAGGCACTCATAATAACAACCAGTCGAAACGCAGCAAATTATAACGATATAGGGAGAGTATGTTCATTGTTTGCACGATAGTAATGGAAAAGGGCACGATGTTCATTCTTTGCACGGTAGCAATGAAAAAGTGTAAGCGGTCGCAGTGTGAAGAGTAATGCTAATATGACAACAAATGGGGCAATTTTAAAACATGGCTTCTTACTAAACCGGCCATGTGTTACGCTGGGAACAGGTAGTTAGCTGTATTTTTTTTTTCTCTGGGTGAATATTGTCGTGTTTCGTCACTATTTATTTGGAGCCGAAAGGATAAAACTTAGATTTTCCTGGGAAACATTTCTCCTCCATGGCGCTGTGTGTAGCCGAGAGTAAAACCTGAAACCGAAAGTAAACGCTCGGCTTAATGCAGTGGTTCCCAACCTTTTTCAAACCGCGACCCCCCCCCCCCCCCCCCCCAAGTAAAATTCTTCGCCCGTCGGTTTTACCAATGGGGGGTCTGGGGAAGCACTGTGAGCTATCCCAGCGGGGTCCGTGGCAGAGCCCCGGGAAGCCAACGCTTCTTTGCATTTTGAGCATTATAAACGTCGTCATTTGCTCATTAAAAACAACAAAATAGCCCTCGTATTTTATGGAATTATATAATATTAGATTAGACTTATAGTTGCTAGAATGGAGAGACTATATAATTAGAATTAGGTTTTAGAAGAGATAAAAGTACTTTACAATTAATTAATTGTAAAATTTCCACGCAGGAAAAAGATTGTAAGATTAAAAGATAAAAAAAAAAGTAAAATAATTCTTTTCCTGCTTATGTATCGCGACCCCCAAAAAGACGCCCGCGACCCCATTTGGGGTGGTGACCCATAGGTTGAAAACCACTGGCTTAGTGCATTCGTACCGAGTCTTACCATAACCCAATGCCTCTTGGCTAATAATTCTACAAACCTCCTATAAATGTATCTTAATTTTCCTATAAATCTCAACAAGAAACTTCTACATTCTCGATTTTTTTTTTGTAGAAATTGGCGATGGGAAGCCTGCCGCCTATCAAGTGATGAACAAAGAACGTTTCGATCGTAGAATTACAATGAAATAAAAATAGTACATTGGCTATATTTCTAACGCTAGCCCACATTGTCATAGTTTTATAACAAAATTTTTATTTTTATTTTGTCGTGAAATTCATATTCTGTAAAGTTTTACTTATTTAAGTTTTTAATGCAAAGTGAACGTGAGCTACAACTTTTTTTTTTAAACCTGGTTTTATTTTTTAAAAAAACTAACGTGTAACTTGATAATTAATCCCTTTAAACTGTTTTCACCGATTAAAGCTCATGAAACTGTAGTTTGCCTATTTTTGTATAATTTATTCAGTGGTGGTCTCAGGACCCTTGTTGGCCGCCAAAGTTAAAAAAAAATGTTGGCAGTTGTAGAAATAGCCTTCCTTCCGCTTAAAGAAAGTTTGGCAAGATTCCAAATTGTGCCAATTCAGATACACAAGCGTGGAAAATAACTTGTTGAACAAATACCTACACCAGAACACTAATTAACTGCTTTGTTCGGGGCGTCGGACGAAAATCTAACTGGAAATAATGGGATAATTGACTATATCTGCCTAAAAAAAATCTGGAAAATCATCGAAACGGAATATCTTATAATGGATAATTGAACAATGGATAAACGTCTAACTGGACAATAATATAGCTGATAAACGTCTAACTGGACAATAATACAGCTGATAAACGTCTAACTGGACAATAATACAGCTGATAAACGTCTAACTGGACAATAATACAGCTGATGAACGTCTAATTGGACAATAATACAGCTGATAAACGTCTAACTGGACAATAATACAGCTGATAAACGTCTAACTGGACAATAATATAGCTGATAAACGTCTAACTGGGCAATAATACAGCTGTTGAACGTCTAATTGGACAATAATATAGCTGAAAAGTCTAACTGGACAATAATACAGCTGATGAACGTCTAATTGGACAATAATATAGCTGAAAAGTCTAACTGGACAATAATACAGCTGATGAACGTCTAATTGGACAATAATACAGCTGATGAACGTCTAATTGGACAATAATATAGCTGATAAACGTCTAACTGGACAATAATATAGCTGATAAACGTCTAACTGGGCAATAATACAGCTGTTGAACGTCTAATTGGACAATAATATAGCTGATAAACGTCTAACTGGACAATAATATAGCTGATAAACGTCCAACTGGACAATAATATTGCTGCGTTTTCTGATCTTAATATGTATAGCCACAGTGAGCGCGTCGCAGCGCGAGTGAGGCAGGGACATTAGACGATTTTCCATTATACGAATTTCGTGTTAGACGACTTTCCGTTTACTGCATATGTTCTTCCAATTATGTGATTTTCCAGTTAGACGATTACCCCTCATCCCCTTTGTTCTAGCTTTGCTTCAAACTGTTTGCATAATTATCTACTTTTCCCCCATTTATCGTATTACTGACGAGCTCTCATGCACACATGTCTCACTGTCATCCTCACGTTAAGGGCTTCGTTTTTGAAGGAAGACCTTGAAACCTCCAAATTTCGTTACGCTGGCGGTAAATCAGTTTCTGCACTTAAAAACATCCCAAATTTAAACTCTGATTCTGCGTAGCCCTTTAAAAAGTATTCAGCCTCCGGGATTGGACCAACATTTTTAGAGCCACCAGAACAATGCTATTGCAAACAGCTAATCGAGCAAAAACAACACTTCCAAGTTGGTCAGCCAGTCTGTTTTTCCTGGACGATGACGCGCATTTATAGCTTTGGAAATTTTATGAACATCTTTGATTTACGGCTTTTACTTTTAACTTTAATAGTGTTGTAAATTAGCGGAGTGCTTTCAAAGAAATAACACATTACAAATTGCTTTCCTGGGTACATACATACAACCTTTTTAAAGAGCGTAGTGACAGTTGGATGGCATGTTCTTCAAGATGGTGGCCAACCAACTTCAGTTAATAATCTACAACTACTTTACTTTGACAGCATTTGCAAATATTCTTGAATTATTATGAGGCATTTGGAAAGACGATCGTTGGGGGAAGAAGCGAGCAGCGCGGTAATTTGGCTCAGACATACCGGTTAAGTCCGTGAACGCTTTGGAAAATTAGGGGGAAAAAACTACTCAAAGGTCACATAAGTTGAATAAATCGTTTACAGAAGGGTTAACAAATGTTCAGTAACGAGTTGGGAAGAGTTCTTTGTTACGGTTAACCTACATCTCGTATGCTGGGAAAAACCCTAAGCAGAGACTAGTCCCCGGTTACCGTTATACTGTTTGAGAAACAAACGGTATACGGTGCAACTTGAAAAAATATTATTTTCTGCAGTTTTTCGTAAGCATTTATTTTGCAGGTGGGGGGGGGGGTGGTTAAGGTATTCACCGGACTTCTTGATGAACACCCTTCCACCTCCCCAAATAAAAGGTGGTCCATAAAAACAGCAATATATTTTAAGTCCAAACTTTTTTTTTTTTAGCTCCCTCTAGAACATTAAAGGGACTTTCAAAACTACCCGTTCTATTGGACATCATCTGACCCTTTACGGTTCTGGAGAGTGCTAACAAAAAAGTTTAGAAAAATTTTGCTGTTGCGTTTTTTTATGGACCACCCTGTAGACGTATTACATTAATAGGTCCGTATTACTGTAATAAAACGTATTAGATTAGTATAGGCCGTATAGAACAGTACAGTTGAAACAGAACAGTTTATTCGTGGAAGTTGATGACGTCATACATTGACAACACAGCTTTGAACTAAGTAAACGATAAATCGTTCATCGGGCGTTTTTTACGGCAATGTAGTATCTTAGCCCTGAAAGGGTTAAAAGTGGCAATAGTAAGTTATTAATTACGCAACAATAGCGAGTTTCACAGTTAATGTTAGAGTTTACTTCCATGGATAGAAAACTGTGCTGAGGACACTCTGAAACAGGAATTAACACTATTAGTAAAGGGGTAGCCTTTGCTGTAAAAGTTTGACCTCAACCTCCCATGTTAAAGCCGAAATTTCGATGCTTAATTTCTCTGTTGTCTTTCAATATTTTTCACTCATATTTGAGTGTGTAAGCATTTGAGTGTGTAAGCATTATTGGAAATGGTGAACATTGTGAACAAACTTTTATTAATTTCCGATTTGTCACATCGGAGATCTGGACTTGAGCTGGAATCGTGATTTCATTTTTGGATGCTTGTTGGCACAAGTTTCTACTACGCTCTCTACAGATCAAACTATTTGACCTATAATGCTAGTTCTTAGCTCATTTTACAGGTATTGCTCTGTAGATGTGCCCTTTCCATAAGGCCTTTCATAATTGGTCAGGCGGTTCAGGGGTTATGGAGCTCTAAAGGACCACATTGGTTTACATTGCCAATCAGCAAACACCAGCTACAAGACGTAGACTGGCGATTAAAGGGTTTTCCATTGGTTTTGTGCAAACCGTAATTGATAAAGATACAAAACATTAAAACAAGCTAATCTAAACTGCCAAAGTAGCACGAATTAGAAAACAAAAACGAACTCGTTTGATGGTTAAGATAAGGTTTAACTGATCCTTAGTCAAAACAAAGGAACACACATAAACTTACCAGTAAGTTTCAGATACTGCAGTGTTGCTGTACTGTTTCGTCCACGTGAAACCTTACTGCTGTGTCCAACTATTATATACGTAAATACAATTAAAGCTAGAGCCCAAATTTCCATACTTTTCATATGCCCAAACAAAGGAAGAATTGTGTAAGGCTACACACTCTACTACTTTCTTGGCTAAATTTTTCAGTGTTCTTCAGTCTCGTCGTCTACATTCCATTCATCACTCTACCGATGATGCTTCATTTTTCAAGACTGTCAAGCACTTTTCCAGGCAAGGAATTTAATTATTACTTTCCAGGAAATTTCCATGTTTTCAAGGATTCGCACGCACAAACCCTCAATTACCTCTAGCACAGTGCCTCGCACACTAAGACGATTAGTTTTTAAACATTTTCCATCGACGTCGTTAAGCCAAGTAGAATGCACCAATCGTTAGCTGACCTACCGTCTGCAAATGTAAAAATGGTAAAAACGTTTGAATACAGCAGTAAGGTTTCACGTGGACTAAACAATACAGCAACACTGCAATACCTGAAACCTTACAGGAAAGTTTGTGTTCCCTTGCTGTTTTGACTCGGACCAGTTAAACCTTACCTTAAGCATCAAACGAGTTCCTTTCTGTTTTTCCAATATGCATTCATCCGTAGGGTATACTTCATACGTATCGTGCAGAAAACTTGCAGATAGCCATTGATTTTGTAGAAAACTTGCAAAACTTGATTTTGTAGAATCTACTACTCCCTGTCCCATTCTTTCAGGGCCTCTTTTGGGGGGCCTTTTTATTTCGGGGCCTCCTTCTTTCGGGGCTCCTCGCATAACAACTCCCCGCTTACTTGCCTAACTATGGCTCTGGACAAGAACGAGGTCTGGTTCAATAACAATATCGATTTTGTTTTTAAACTTGGTTTGTCATATTTGTTACGGCATGCCTCAGAATTTGGTTAACTTGTCTAATTTAGGAATTAAACTAATTATTATTAATGCAATTATGTTAAAAGTGTGTTTTCCCAAGTGGAAGTCAAATTAAATGAGAAGATACGGTGATGGGGAATCTAATAAAGATGACATAAAGAGACGTAAAAAGAAAAACATTTTTTTTTTTAAAGAAATGGGCACCAAAGGTACTTTGTGAAGCACTTCGTAAACACGTTTGGTTTTCAAATTGGAACACTGTAAAAACATGTGTTGTAAGAGGTTAAAATTATAGCCTACATATTTAAATGTAAATATTCTCTAATCAAGGTTTCATTGTACTTTCTTAACTTACAAGTCTTAAATTCAAGTTTTCCTGATAAAAAACGACCGCATGCTTACAGGGAATGAGGAAGCCACTTTTAGTGGTTTCCCTAATGACGTCATAGTGAGCAATTAAGTTACACCCCAACGCGTTGGCAAACCCAACTGAAAATATCCTGTCTTCACATTTTACAGTGGGTCCGTGAAGAGAATGGCGTCACGGTCGGTGAAATCTACTTCATGTGAATAAAGAAAATATAAACCACAAAGTAAAGGATTAACGAAGCGAACAGTCAGCATTAAACAGGGTTCCCACCAACCTGAAAAACTCAGAGAATTTAGACCATGTTTGAAACTCAGGGAATTTTGTAATTTTTCACACAAAAAAGCTGGAAAACTCAGGGAAAAAGAACAAAGCCACACTTTTAATCTTAGGCCTAAGTGCATTAAACACATTATGTTACGACAGTCGGGGTAAAAAATGTTGTTTTTATATTTCTGTACTGAACCCTGAAAGTTCATTAAATCGGCAACTCTTTTGCACTCTGTTAGGCTAACAAACTAGTACAACTCTTTAAAATGTGTAACAAAAAATGTTCTTCCTAATATTACGGTAAACAGCCTGAAAATTAACCTCAACTACTCTGGAAAACTCGGAGAAATGAATTCACTATTTTGGTGGGAAGGGAAGCCCGTTAAAGACTGGATTTGTGAGAATACACTAATTGTAAAAGAAATAAATCACAACTGCCTCGACTGGGATTCGAATCCAGTACTCCCGTCATGCTAGGGCGGGTTCTCCTTGTATAACGTCTGTGAACTTTAGATCAATACTGAGAAAGGTAAAACAGACTACGAGCTCGACTGCAGCCGCGACCCGCCTTGGTACAGCTACAGCGTCTAGTCTTGTAGGCAAGTCCTAGGGTCGAGTCCCATTTCGAGCAGCGGTCGTTTTTTTCTCACATTAGCGCAGTTTCATAAAGCCAGTCTTTAAAGGGGGATTGCCACCAAATGACATGATGCAGCATCTATAGCCATTTGCCGCTGCTGAGTTCTGTCTAGCCCTTACTTTCAACAAGCGAAGGAGCACACGAATAAATTTCTTTTTAAACAACAGAGCCACGGGCCGTCTTAATTGAGTGTAAAGTTGGTGCGCCCACGTGCATCAGGGAGCAATCGGTAAAGTTAAGCCTAACGAAATCACAGGCTATTTTTTTCTATGTATCGACCGTTTTGAAACGCAGATTTTGAACCGCTAGATGGGCGACATCTAGTGACAGTGATATCGTTAACCATCACCGCTTGCTCCCTGGTGCACGTGAACGCACCAGCTTTACATTCAATAATGAAGGACGCACGTGGCTCGGTTTTTGTGTAAAAAGAAATTTCTATGCATATTGTTTCGCTTGTTGAAATCAAGTGCTACATAGACTAAATAATGGTTGACGGCGCTAGATGCTGCTGCAACCTGTCATTTGGTGAAGAGGCACCTTTAAATGCGCCTTTTTATCTTTTCAACTCCTATACCACGCGCCATGGCTGTTTGCTGTGACGTGCACATCACGTGACGGGGCTAGTCCAATCAGGCGGCCAAACAGCCGTTGTTCTCGTTCGTCATTGGCTAACTCATGGTGACGTCACGGCAAACAGCCATTGCGCATGGTTTAGATGCAGCACCGTAGAATCTTCAAGCAATATAAAGAAAATGGCGGTAAATCAAAAATGGAACAACACTATTCGCAGCAGCGCCGCGATTTTCGTAACTAAAACGAGATCATGTGACCCACTTCAGCTTATTGGATGACGGAGAATCTGGAACGTGGATGCTGTTTAGAATATGGGTAACGCTACCGAAATGGTGAACAGGCAGGCGCCTTTAAGTCTCTCTGATTCGTTAACTACTTTCTGAAAGGCATCGAGTAAAACTAATACATTTTTTTTTGAGGAGGGGGAGGAGTAACTTTAACTACAACCGATTAAGTTTATAGGTTTACTATTATTCATACCCTGTTGAGGAACCTAGGATGATGTAACACTTAGTCACGAAAGCCAACTCGTACCATTCTTGAGTCGCCATATAAGCAGCCCACCTTTTTCGCAAAGATTTAACAAAAAGGAACGAGCAGCGTTCTAAACTATAAACTTATTAGGTCATATTTCTTGGTGGGATGCCATAAAGAGCTTGGTGCTGGCCCTTCGGCAATTCAACCACTCCATGATTTACTCCATGTAGGGGATAAAACACAGACAAGCCAAAGCCTCTATTTCATTCCCTGGGGAGAGTGTGGCAGGCCACCTTCCACTCTTCCTATTGGTCGACGCCCTTAAGCAACTATTTCTTACGCCGAATTGGAAACTCAGAAGTCCGTCTCCCCGGAGCTGCACCTTTCTTAACATCCACAGTATCTTTTCAGTCTGGACTCACGAGATGATCGAGGGGGTAGGCCTACTGACTTCATGAATCCGGTGTACACTTGCTGTGAAATCCGGAACATATCCTGCAAATCAGGATTGAAATCCATAAAGTCCGGGTTTAAATTAAGAAAACACTCGAAAAATCCGACTTTAATCCCAATAATCCTAACTAAATCTAAAAAAATACGACTTAAATCTGCTCAAATCCGGAACAAATCTGACCAAGTTTGGTGCGAAAATGGGAGCATAAATGAAAGAATCTGTGTCTTTAAACCAAGTTTAAATTCAACAAATCCGGAATAAATTCACATATATCTGCCAAATACGCAAAAAAACGAACTTAAATCCAAAAAATTCACCTTATAACCAATAAATCAGACTTAAATCAGTATAAATCTGAGCAAATACGATCAAGTTTGGTGCAAAAATGAAAGAAACTGTTCTTTTAAATCCAGTTTAAATCCAACAAATCCGCATTAAATCCACATACATTGGACAAATCCGAGATCCGGTGTACTCATTTTCACAAGTCGGTACCCCCTCGGCGAAGATGTACTAGCGATTTCTATGGGTTGCCAAACTTGCCAATAATAAACAATCTGGCATATTTTAGGAAATATATGGAAGTATTGCACACCATTGCGCAGAAAATTCTCCAACAACGCTCTCATGGCAGTACAAAAAGATTTTTAGTCGTGTTATGCCAGTTTAATAATTTAAGATATCAATTTAGGAGTGCTAAGTGACGCCCACTAACGAAAAATAACGTTACTCAGGGCTGAAAACATTTATTAATAAATAGCGTCATTTTAAATTGAAACGGCATGGAATAACGGCCACTGATAACCATAAAACTGGTACATTATTCCAGCACAATTTAAATGTAAAAAAATAATGACTGGAATTATTTGATTTATTTAATTTAAGAAAATGTTTTACTGGAATAATATCGAGTGCGTTATAAGAGTTTTTTTTTTTTCACATTTTCTTCCTCTCTGCAACACCACCTCAGTCGTGAAGTGACTGAATTAACAGAAATGATAACTGTAGAAATGATTGTCTTTGACCCGATTTATGCAAATACCAGGAATTTTTCTATACCCCTTGTCAGAAGTAAAATGAAGCGAGCACTTTCACCACCCCACAACTAAAAATTCCCTCCCTACAGAAACAATTGAAATTAAAATTACAAGTAAACAGCACGCAAAACAAGAAAAGGTCTTTTTCAACTTCTACGGTTATCTCCGGACGGACAGGGACAATTCTGCTAAGAAATATCTCGGATCTTTTACACGCTACAATCGACATGAACACGAGTGGTTTTCCGGGGATCTTCTCTTCCCGAACGTGCACAGATGGTCAGGGCCTAACCCAGGAACTTTGGCTTGTAAGTGATTTTACACGGTATAATTCGTCTCGGGTTGTGGCAGGACGCGGCCAGCCCCTGCTCATCAGTCTGACAGTTACGTCCAAAAATTAACAGACATAGGTTTGCTCTGTATTTATCACCACTAATCGAAATGAGACCGAGTGAAGTTTAATATAGACTGAATTTGGATTTTGTGTCTGTATGTCTGTCTATTCGGGACGCGAATTTCGTTGATATTTCATGAGACGGGAGGAGCCTTAATTGGTGCATGAAATTCAGTTAAATGTTAAAATTCCTATTCAAAGATTTTCGGATATATTCGGAATGGCCATTGGAAGGCTAATCCGATTATTTTAACGGCGGTAAGGGAACCTGATCTATAAGGCTAGTGGTCCCGCACACTATATGAATAACACAAAACTATTTACCATCTCTTGGTCGGTAGAGCACTTTTGTGATTTCAAAACTCAATTGTGTGTCTAGTTTATGCCCTTGCCCTCTCCCCTACTCATACTTCATGCCCCCCCACCCCCTTCTCTTGGGGATTTTCACCAGGAACCTCTACAAGGTGGACAAAACTGAGCGAAAATAGCAAAGTGGCTGAAAAATACCGTTCATAAAAAATTTTGTTCCTTTGCCCTTTTTTCAGAGTCCCCCCTCGAATATTTTAATGTCTTCTTTCACTTAGGCTAGCAGTGGACTATTTTAGCTGCCTCAGCAACTGCCTACTCAATGGGTGACGTCAGTAAATATGATAGTGTTCAAGTAAACCGACTCATAGTCACTTTTCCACTCTTCCACTCTTTCTTTCGCCAAGTGGACAAATTAATAAATATATCCTTAGTTGGAGACAAATTAATTAAGAACAAACAGTGTGGACTAAACACTTCGAAAGCTAACTTACCGTTGTGGGACGGGCTGTAATCAGGGTTCGTTAACACGATAAGGGCCAATGATGGAGGTGCCTAATTAGGCAACTGGAGTAACCTTTTAATAAGACAATCCCCAAAGTAAAACCAGAATTAGAAAAAAAAATATTTTATTGGCTATGAAAGCAGCACAAAATAACTACAGTAGTCAAGGTAAAGAAAATAAACATTTCTTTTTATTGTTCTCTGTATAGTGACACGGTGAATTTCCATCCTGCACCAGATTTTCAACAGTTTATAAAACCCGACTACAAAGCAATTTCTCCTATAACAGCAAATGTTAACTTAAAAAATGTGCACCATGTCTCGTGCTTTACATGCATTAAAAAATATTATAATAAATTTTGATAAACAGATGAAAAATGTACAATCAATAATTTATTCATTGACAATTATTTCCTAAAAAATGGCAAAGCAAGAAATGACGTAGTTGCTTTGGGCTTGTTATGTTGTTGCCACTCTATACAGTTACCATGGTTTACGCTTTCGTATTACTAAGTTGAGGGTGGTATGGTGTCATTTGCCAGGTTTAACGGTTTTTAAAATTATCACAAATTACGAATGTGTTGGGAAACTCTGTACATGGAAAATCGGCCAAAGTTTGTCAGGGGAAGGCGATGAAGGATCCAAGATAAAATTACCAGTCCCCTAATGTCCAAGACGGAACAGAAGATTCAAATGTGGCGGTCTCCATTTTTAAGGCCAAGCAATTAATACAAGGAAGATTATTTTGGACTGATAGCCTTTAACTCTTTTTACAAGATTCGAGTTAATTGTGACCCGACAAAATGGAAGAGAGGAGTTATTACCATAAAATATACGTATTCGTGAAGGGGAATCTAACCACATTTTTGATGCTAAACCTCACGTAAAGATGTTTTAAGCTTCTCTTTCTAGAGCAACGATGTTTAAACTCCCCATTTTAGAAAAAAAACGATAAACTCCCCTTTCTGAAGTAACAACGTTTAAACTCCCCTTTACAGAGTAATGACGTTTAAATTTCCCTTGCTAGAGTAATAACGTCTAAATGCCCCGTTCCAGAGTAACGATGTTTAAACAACCCATTCTAGAGCAACGACGTTTTGAACTACACTCTTTCTGGAGTAACGACGTTTAAACTTCCATTTCTACGGGATCAATGTTTACCCCCCCCCCCCTGCTAGAGTAATGATGTTTAAATGCTCCGTTTTACGATGTTTTAACTCCCCACTCTAGAGTAATGGATGGTTAAACTCCCATTTCTACAGGAATAATGTTTAAACTACCCTTTCTAGAGCAATGATGTTTAAATGCCATTCCAGAGTAACAATGTTTAAATTCCCTTTCCAGAGTAATGACGTTTAACAGGCATGAAAGTCACTCTTGGTTGAAAATGAGGAAAGCCACCAAATTTGTACAGTTTTAGGGACTTTTTAGGCGGTTGTCAAACCTAAAAAAAAGAGGAAATCGGCTAAAACGAGGAAAGAAAAACGAGGAAGGCTTTCATGCCTGGTTTAAACTTCCCTTTCTAGAGTACAAGTCTTAAAATCTTCCCTTTCAACCTTCCCTTTCCAGAGTAATGATGTTTAACCCCCTTTAAGTAACATTGCTCAGTTTCCCCTTTCTAGATTAATGGTGTTTTTAAAGTTATGTAGTTTCACCTTCCCTTTGTAGAGGACCATTACCTTTCTTACAGTAATGTTTAAGCCCCCTACCCCTTTCTACAGTACTGGTGTTTAACTTTCCCTTTGTAAAGTAATGATGTTTAACTCCCCTTTCTGAATTACCGGCACTTAACCTTACCTTCCCATTTCTAGAGTATTTGCTTTCGAGAGAACCAGTGTTTAACCTTCCCTTTCTATAAAGTAATAATGTGTCTTTAGAAAGGGAAGGTTAAAAATCGTAACTATAGAAAGGAGTTTTAACCTTCCCTTTTAAAGTAATGATGTTTATTTAACCTCCCCTTTCTAAAGTACAGATATTTAACCTCCCTTTTCTAGAGTAATGATGTCCAATTCTATAAACGGGGCTTGCACCTATTTCACCCAACTTAAGACATCATGCCATCGCAACTAATAACGGTCTTTAGTTTTGTTATTGCGGTAAATTTTACCATGTCCCTGAAAAAAATAATTAACAATATATGCAGCATTTAAAAATTTCAACACTTAAGTGCACAATTTTTAGTGTAATTTAAACAAGGAAGTTAATTAAATTATTGTTACAGCTGATGATAATTACCCTAACCACCACCCCTTGAAAAAGAAACAAACTAACGTAAAAATTTCTTTCACTAACTTCAGGTACACAATTCCAATACTGTGCCCATGTGGGGGCATGTTAACGCTTTACAAACAGTTCAGAAACACACTTATTAGTTTCTGAAAAAAGAAAGTGAGAATTTTTTGGGCTGTCTTATTTTAGACTTCGTAACACAACCAAAATCAGGGAATTCCGTTTTTTTCAGTCTTACAAATAACTCCAAAAGTAGTTTTGGCTCCTTCAAAACAATGACTGTAAAAAAAGTAAACTCAGTTATCATGCATTACATTTTAATTAACGCATCATTTTTATTTCCATAATTACGAAAAGAACAATAAAAACTATTGCATTTAACATTTTATTTTTATACAACAATAAGAAAGAATTCGAGCATTCCACTTTAGTGTTATTGCTTAAGCACTGTGCACGCCATGCTACTTCTAAGCAGCCTGGTAAACGTAACAGCTATATAAATAACTTGCATTTTTCGGATGTTTAGAATCGAATGTTTGTCCTTTTGAGATGAAAATAAAGCATACAATACAAATCAACTAGATTCAGACAGTTGCTTGACAACGCCATCCAGTGGCAAGAAGTGGTACTAAAAATGAAAATCTGGAATTCTTCCCTAAATGCGCAGAAAACAAATTGTTTTTAATCGTTGTTGAAGTGTAAACAAGGTCTATTTGACCTTAAGACAAGTCTGTTTAAGTGTAAAAGGCGACTGACAAACAACTCTTATGAGACGTGATCATCAATTCAAAAGGAGTAAATAAAGCTTGCTATCCATCGAACATTGGAAATCTCCAAGACATTTATGAAGCTGATTGCTGTTTCTTAGAATGTTGAAAGAAGTACATAAAGCCATAGATTAGAAAGTTAACTAGATGTTCCGTCTCACCTATTCCCATCCTACGCGGACCTCTAGCGGAAGTTGCGGCTACTAATACCTCTGCTAATGCTTT
>JAHWFP010033629.1:93088-103108 GCA_023313725.1 Lithobius niger | reverse complement strand
ACATCGGCCTAAAATATTTCTAGATGAAACACAAATGAAAAAAAAAATTTCCAAAGAACCCTCAAATTAAACAAGCGGCTACAGCGACTGCCTATAGTCGCATCGGTCTTCTGACAGTTCTTTCACTTCCAATGTTGAGGCGCACACCTCTATCATGCACTATAACAGCTATCTATCATACTAATCTAAAAGCAGTAGCCATCACAATTGTCGGTTAAAAAGTTAGCTTTTAGGCCTATTTTACATTTTAGGCGTAATTGTCAGCTTCTAGGACTAATTTTAACCAGCAGTTTTAATTTCGTAAGTAGTAGCTAACGGCGATATGGATTGTATAGTAAGCCTATTCATTTATGCAACACGGTGCACCTATACAACGTGCAACGTAGCGTATATAGATCAGTGGTAGTAGGGAACTGACGAGAGAGACGCTGTTGATGAAGCCAATAGCGACTCGTAGCAACTTGACGTTGCCATGGTAACATCAAGTTGCCTAATTTAATTTAGGCCTAATTTTCATTTTTAGGCCGAATTTTAAAAATGCAGTTTTAATTTCGTAAGTAGCCGATAGGCCTAATGGAGAATTTGGTTCGACGGTAGGCCTATTCATTCATGCAACAATGTGACGAGACTTATTTTAAACGAAGCTAAAATCCATTTGTTTTTATTGAGTGTCACCATAGAATTTTAATTCGACGATCAAATGTTATTATTTAATTTAGTTACGTCGAAGAATTCTATTAGCTATAAGGAAGTAACGACGTTTTAATTTTGTAAGGTTTGGCCGTATTGTTCCATTCGAACACCTAATGACAGTTATTAAATAATTATCTGCAATTATGGGTCATTACCCCGTTCGACAAGTAGGAACTTTTGGAAACATTTGCCAGCCTCAGAACACCGAAAGAAGCAACAACCTTTCCACGTGGACTGACGTTCCATTCTTTGCAACTTGTAACATGGCTTTTGGCGGGAAGCTTGCTATGTAATGGAAAGAACGTTTTACCGCCAGAGACACTCGCAAAAGGTAGCTACAAGCGGCAGATATGCTCTTTGTCGTCCTGTAGGACAAATTCAAGTTGATCGATGTCACGTTGTAAATAATTCTTGTTGTATTTTTTGCTGAAGGAGACGAAGTAAATTGGATCATTTTGTTTGCAAGCGTGAGTCGACCCAATGAATTTATAATTTCCCATGTTATTTAAAGGGACACCCGGCCTGCCTTATAACATTCCGCGTGTCAAATTACAGCTACGCGCAGATCATCATCCGAGCAATTACAGTACCAAGGTCGGCTGGGGTGGTATAGCTGCGTTCCTAGCATAGCTGCTGTCTCGGTTGGCTTTGTGAATGTACACGAGACAGAATCAAGTCAACGATTGTGTCGTCACAAACCGAAATGACTCTCGTATTTTAAAAATCACAATTTATAATTTTCTAGGCTAGGGTCTTATAATTTTGCTTCGGCGATCTATTGGAATAATTAATTTTAATTTTTACCGCATTAGTCTATTAGATTTTAGATCTCATGGTAATTATTAGAAAATTAGTAGATGTACACACAGAAATGAAACGTCATGATTATTGTACGCGCACAATGCATCATTATTGACGGGTCGTTAGTAAATAAAGTTCCATTATATTCAACAGAAAATCTCCTAGACGCCACATTTTAAAAAGGGTTTTTTAGCAAGGGAAAGACTAACGATAAGGAAATAGACCTTTGGGGCCGTACTTGATGTGGAGGATCGAGAAAAATGGCGCTGGGAGGTATATCCCTTTAACTAACTTCTCACACTGAATCTAACGTTGTAAACAATGGTGGCCAATATCTGGTACCGTTGCGAAATTGAAAAAAACGACGGACGGACAGACGGACAAAGTCGTTGCAATAGTCTTCTCAGCCGGTATGGCTGTACAGAAGACTAAAATCAGAGCCAAATCACCATTCATTTTTAGTCTTCTGTACAGCCGTATTGTAGACTATTGCAACGACTTTGTCCGTCCGTCCGTCTGTCGCTTTTTTCAACTTCGCAACGGTACCAGCTATTGACGACCATTGTTTACAACGTTAGATTCAGTGTGAGAAGTTAGTTAAATCACACGGCAAATTAAAACATCGCCACTTCCTTATAGCTAATAAAATTCTTCGAGGTAACTAAATAAAATAATAACATTTGATCGTCGAATTAAAATCCTACGGTAACACTCAATAAAAACAAATAGATTTTAGCTTCGTTTTAGTTTAGTCTCGTCGCATTGTTCATGAATGAATAGGCTTACCGTCGAACCAAATTCTCCATTAGGCCTATATCTGCTACTTACGAAATTACAACTGCATTTTTAAAATTAGGCCTAACAATGAAAATTAGGCCTAAAATCATGTTACCATGGCAACGTCAAGTTGCTACGAGTCGCTGTTGGCTTCATCAACAGCGTCTCTCTCGTCAGTTCCCTACTACCACTGATCTATATATACGCTATGTTGCGCGTTACGTTGTAACACTAACTGTGTGCCTGTAGGCGGACCGTGTTGCAAAAATGAATAGGCTTGCTATTCATTGTCATTGTCCATTGCTATGCTTGTCCATATCGCCGTTAGCTGCTACTTACGAAATTAAAATTGCTCGTTAAAATTAGGCCTAAAAGCTGACAATTACGCCTAAAATGTAAAATAGGCCTAAAAGCTAACACATTTTTAACCGACAATTGTGATGGCTACTGCTTTTAGATTAGTATAATAGATATAGCTGTTGTAGTGCATGATAGAGGTGTGCGCCTCAACATTGACAGTGGAGGAACTGTGAAGACCAGTACGACTAGGCAGTCGCTGTAGCCGCTTGTTTTAAGTAATGCTTCCACAGCAATGTGTCCTGACTATTATTACTCGAACCCTAAAGGCGAAATCGAAAGTAACCATGCATGCTAATGACCAGACAAATACACGGCGCGCAAAAGTTGCTGGCAAAAGAATATTGTTTTAAAAACTACGAAATATAAGGTAGTCAAGAGCAGCTTACCGTTAGAAACAAGTTAAAACTAACTTCATGACTATTTCGTTTCATTTTGATGCATTAAAACTTCAAAATTTGCGACTCTAGCCGTATTTTTTTAGGTGGCTAGGCCAGACGGCGGCCGAGAAATATTGGGTGGCTGTTTGGCTGACTCAGAAAAATGCGGCGCGGCAGCTAACGGCGGTGGCTGAGGGGTGCAGTTGAACTGCCCTAAATATCACTCTTTAAAATGTCTAAACAAAAAAAAACTCTAGAGATGTCGTATAAGTGGATCGTCTGGAGGAATAGCTACACTAATGAGGTAATAGGGAAAGAGTAGCCTGAAAATGACCCTTTAGTGAAATTGGGAGAAAATAGCACCAAACAGAGAAGCCTTGAGCTGAGTGCGTCACTGAACCATCTTTATACTCATGAACACAGATAAAACTTGTTTTTTTGTTCGTATTTTACGTGCTGGCGATCATAAAAAGAAATCGGTAACGGCGAATTTTACATTTTCGTTACTCACAACGATCTTTCAAAAAAACCGATAATAGCCAAAAGATGTGATATCCCACAAAAACCCCAAAAGGGTAATGGGGGTCTCTTTACCCTTCTTTTGCAGGGTAAACTTTGCAGCGTAACAAGTATCAGTTCAATTAGGACGGTAAGCCCCAAGGTAGCTCTTGGCCGGTTCCTGTTAGGGATTTTTTTAAAGAACGAAATACATTCATGATTTATGTCATTTATTATTTCCTAGTGATGGAATTTGAATATTACCAGAATTGCCGGAAAGGTAAGAATGATGTTCTCTTACTGACAACACTGTTGGGGCATTCCAGTGATTTCTTTAATTAAAGGTAAGTTGGCAAAAATATTTACTATTAACTGAACAAAAAACTGCTTCGCCGTATAGAAAAAAAGGATTAAAGCTCGTATGCCCATACTCACAGCTGTCAAGGAACACTAATAAAAAAGGATTAGAGTTCACTCGAACGCAACGAACTATAATTTGAACTCCAATTCCAGGTAACAAGGATACATTTTACTCAGTGGTTATGTCAGAAAGTGAACACTGTATTTGAAATGTTTAATGTATGTGCATGTGCATGCACTTAATTTGTGTATTATACTGGCTTTTTCAAAATTTGTCTGCGTTATACATTATAAGTCTGATTCTTGTGAGTGGCTATATGTGTATTTTGTGTGTAGGCTGGCATGTGACAATCCTTGTTCCCTGAAATTGGAGTTCAAATTATAGTTCGTTGCGTTCGAGTGAACTCTAATCCGTTTTTATTCGTGTTCCTTCACAGCTGTGATTATGGCCATACGAGCTCTAATCCTTTTTTCTAAACAGTGAAGCCGTTTTTTGTTCAGTTAATTTGTTGGCTTTTTTCTCTTCAGTTTTATTGTAATAGCTACGGTTTGGTCTATCATGTGTACGGTATGTCCACTGTACACCGAATTTTGTTTGCAAAAAAACGAAACATTAGAAACGCGTATTTCTGTTCAGGTTCTGCCCAAGCTTTTTTCCATGTTTGTTATTTGATGGCAACACACTGGCGGGTTTGTAGAGTATCAACTGATGAATAGTTGATTCTGCATTGTTGCAAGCAGAGGCAGTATTATGGCAAACAATCGCGGTAACAATTCAACTAGCCTGCATTGAAGAAGTAAATAAATCGCAGAGACATGTCAGCCGTCCAATTTGGAGGCTGTAAGCCTCAAAATTATAGACTTTGCACCAGACGGTTTAAAACTGAAAGATTAAATCGAAAATCAAGACCATTTCATTTTGGTTGTCGACAACGATTGACTATATTTAATGGAGCCGCCCCGAAGCTACTTCGACAATGTTACTTTCTCCGTGCCCGAGCATCGTTGCATTTTGTTCGAGTGAACTACAGTCCGATCTTGTGCTCCTCGTCTATTGTTGCCCCATTGTTACATGTTGCAGCATTGTAACATTTTGACATTGTTAGCCTCCACCTCCGCCTGTCCACTTTTTGAAAATTCTCGTGCGCAAACGAACTCTAATAAGCACTGCCTGCCGGGTGTGCTAATAATAGGGAGATGAAAATTATATACACAAGTCACTCTAGATAATACAACGGTAAGTCGGAAAAAACAAAAGCCAAATTATGCACTAGAAATTTTACTATTTCCTAGTGATGTAATTTTAATATTACTAGGATTGCCTGAAAGGTAGGAATGATGTTGTTTTACTGTAAGCGTATTCCAGTGTCCTTTTTAATTAAAGGTAAGTCGGAAAAATATTTATTGAAGCGGAGCTCCCTTTATGCATACGCTCAAAGGCGACCTTTGTGACCGCATCACGCAATAACCACTGCTTCAATTAAAACCAGATTTTGGACATGGATAGCGGTACACCTAGAAATGGTTTGTAAAAAAAATCCGGAATCGGACATGTCGTTGAGGAATAATGAAGGTGGACAAAATGGGCGAAAAACCAAGAGCCAAGATGCCAAACAGAGAGGTCATAGTTTGTTTATTACGTCATAGTTTTTTCATTCGTAGTTTATTTTGGTAGGTCAAAGTTTCTTTTTTTCTGATTAGTTTTCGCGATCAAACTATGACGTCATGAGATAATTCGTAATAAACCAAATTGAAGATATTTTTACTTCCCGTCGACCGATTTTGACGTTCGAATACACCATTTTGAAGGTTTCTTTCACCAGCTTTCCAATGGTCGTATCCCAAGCAGCTGTCTCTTATTGTTTAGAAAGTACAAGGCAAAATGTTAATTTTACTAGGGGTATTGTGTTTTAAAATGATTTTAGCATATGCAATATTATTTTAAACCAATATGAGTTTAATAATTATGTATTAGCAAGTAGCTAAAACCTTAGCGGTCTTTCCTTAGTTCAATAATTTAACTACTTTCTAAGGCCGAACCTTTTTGGAAACGTGACGGCTTCCTTATACCAGTTTTGGTTTTAGGTGGATTACAACTACGTCACATGCTCATTTCACGGAATGTTTGAGCATTCTGAATTTTAAAACAAATGTTTGGAAGAGGGAAGCGAGAAACCCAGCCAAACAGCAAAGAAAGTGGAGCCTGCTCCTTTACGTCGACAGTGGAACTGATGGTGTCGTGGTTTGTTGGTTGGTTTGTTTTTTGGTTTGAATCGATGCATCATGCAATAACGACTACATAATTAAAACCTGACTTCGCACATTGGTAGCGGTATACTCCGAAAAACTCCGAAAAAAAATTAAATCGTACCTGTTGTTGAGAAAACAACGCCATTCAGCGAAATGAAAGTAAATGGACAAAGAAATAAGATGCAAAGAGCAACTGAAAAGATGAGCCACAACGCATTCTGCAATGCACTAATAAACAACTGTCTGTGCCTTGTGGCCAGTGTACGATTCGTTCGTTCGTTCGTTTGTTTGTTTGTTTGATTATTTGTTTGTTGGTTTGTTTGTTGGTTTGGTGGTTTGTTTGTTTGTTTGGTGGTTTGTTGGTTTATTTGTTGGCGCTGGTTTGTTGGTTGATTTCTTCGCTTCCTCCATTTTGTCGACAGTGTAACCTGATATGCCCTAGTTTAATAGGGAGATGTAAATATACACGATTCGCTCTAGATAAATGCAACTGTAAGTCGGAAAAAAACAACAGCAAAATTATGCATTAGAAATAATGTAGTACAGTAAGCGATCTGTAAGAACTTAGGTTTCACTCGAATAACGAGGCTCGGATTCGAACTGACGAACCTACCCTCTTCCAAATTACTGGTGGTCTGGTCACTCGTTCATTGTCTACCATATTGGTAAAGGCAGTTCGGTAGTGATTTAGAGGAGGATTGGTTCACTGTTTTGAATCCGAGTCACGTTATTCGAACGAAACATACGTACATAGATATAGCTTATTCTCTGTGATTAGAGTGATTTGTGTATATTTATTTCACCTACCTGTTTAAATGGTGCCAGCTACACGTTGCTAAAAGTTGGGAATGAACGGTTGCCAAGTTAATTTTATCGCTTTAAGGTATTGGAGTTAGGGTGTGTTTACGCAACGACTCGCGTTTGCATTCTCGCAGCTGGAATTTAATCGCGATGGCGAAGGTGCCGTTGCCATGGTAACAACGCTTCCTGGATTAGCTAAATCCGACATCGTTTGAGTAAATGCTTGCAGTCGTATAATTCGTGCCAGTAAGATGAAGAATTCCTCCCGACGAAACAATTTTCCCAATCGCTTCTAAACTCAGTTATTGACTCGTTTCGTTGCGATCTGGCAGAGCGAAAACCACCGCCACGTTGGAATTTCAGGTAATTTCTAGCTTCTAGCTGCAAGAATGCAAAGGCGTGTCGTTGCGTAAACGAACCCTTATTGTCACCACCAATGAGCCCTTTCGAGTAACTTCGGAATCAGTTTCTCCCGCATGCGCAATAGGAGGGATGAGTGGCAAGAAGCCCAAGGGTTCCATGACCAAATAGGTGCAGCATTGCTTTGGCTGTGACTTTTAGTGGTTATAGATGACCACGGTAATCAAACGTAAACTTTAACCAAACAAAACTGAATAAAGGAACACGTTTAAGGACAGACATGCAGCGCGATATGTTTAATTGTCTGAACAGGAATTTTCTTCTGCATGTTTCAAGTAAATAACTGCCGTTATAGTGGTTCTATGTTAATTCGACATATTTGTAATGTAAGTCAGATATGGCGAAGCCAATGAAGCCATTTTCAATGACCTTGAAAACAGCAATCAAGGTCATCCAAATTCTATCTTCCAAACGGCACAAGACTCAGCACATAAGTGAATTACAAAGTTGTGCGTGACCATTAAAGATGACAAACTACGAAAACAGATTGAAAATTGGAGCATAATTAGAATAGTTACGAGGAAAACAAAATAACAACAATATCTTCCCTGAACGTTTCAACTGCCATGCAGTGAAGCTTAGGGGCAGCCTCTCCAAGCGAGTGCATGAGTTCCGAGCCTTTATGCATCACTTAGGCCTAAAGTAATGAGCCATCATTCAAAACACAGAAAGTCACGTTTAGTATGATTTTACTTTTTTTTTTTTTTTTTTTGCCGAAGCCTAATGCTCATTTGAGTGATTTCAAGCCCGGTCACAACAATCGGCCAGCAATGAAAAAACACATTGTCGTTACGAATGCCCTAACTTTCATCCAAGGCTGCAAAATCCTGGACATTCGAATGCCCGCACTTTTTAACAGCTTCATTGAAATCATTATGACATTAAAGATTACTTACATTAAAGGGTAAATTGCAAGTTGTTGGTGAACAGGAAGCAATTGACAAAATGAATTTGCGTCACTTGCTCACTGGCAGAGGTGGATTTATAATTCTGCCATCTAGGACTATGCAGATACCTCCACCCCGCCCCCAAAAATATGTTTTCATCGGCTTTTTTTCTTCAGGAAAAACGTTTCAGGAAAAATGCAGGATAGGCATTATCACAATACAGGATCAGAATACGCCGACAATAAGGTGGCATGTGGGAAAATAGGGATGGTGCAAGTTTAAAGGTTTGGGCATTCGTATGCGTAAATAAATTTGTTTTTCGGGGTGGGGGGCGGAATTTTACCGGGGGGGGGGGAGGAGACTAAAAGGGACAGGAATGAAAGTGCCCCCAAAGAACGAGGCGACACATTTTTGAAAAATATCTATTTATTCGATGTTTTCTCAAAATGCTCTTTTCTTTATGGTGATATACATTTCACAAAACAAGAAATATAATTGCACCTTAACAATAGAGTGGTCGTAGGTTTTCTTTTACACTGTAGCAGGGGGTTTAAAGTGGGGTGTAATTTTTCGGTCCATCCCCAGTAAAAATGTTTATTTTGACAACTTTGTAATTCACTTTTGTGTTGTATCTTGTGCCGTTTGGAAGATAGAAAGTGGATGACCTTGAATGGTGTTTTCAAGGTCATTGAAAATGTCTTCATTGGCTTCATCATATCTGACTTACATTACAAATATGTCTTCAGAATTAACACAGGACCATTATAATGGCAGTTATTTGCGTGTGACCAGACTTTTGCCTCACCCTGTATATATGATTGAAGTCCTCTCTCCAGCAAAACTGAAACTATTAATTTCTCCGTTTCTATTCAATATATTTCGACCAAACTTGGCCAGATAGTAGATAGCAACTTTTCTAAACTTTACACCAACTTTTACGCAATTTCGTGCAAGAGTAAACGTACGAAACCACACGTAAATTTGAAAACTGTTTACTTGTTGTTGTCGTTATGGTTCTTGTTCTTGTTCTTGTTCTTCTTCTTGGCTGACAGAAAATACTACTGCACCTACCTAAAATCTGAAACATGATCTGAGCCAGAAATTTCCCTGGGCTTCAACCTTACAGGGACCACTTTTTCGATAGGTCCATCCATTCCGGAGTTACGGGACCCTAAACGATCATTTTGATTGTTTTACATTGTTTTAACCATTGTAATTAGGGAACAATGCCACTCACCAAACTCCATTCATTCTTCGTGCACGTGTTATGTCTTTGCTAAAAAGTTGATTGTTGAAGGGAAAAATAAAAGAATTAGTGAAGAATTAGATCCCCGAAGTTAAGCAGCATTGGGATGGATTGATACTTGGGTGGGTGACTGCCTGGGAATCTATCTGTTGCAGACATAGGGCCTTAGGGCTTCGGGCAGATGACCAGGAGTGGTTAACGCTCGTTAAACCCTTAAACCCTTTGAAAGAATTAGTGTTTCAGCTAAACGCATATAGATTTAAACCAAACTAAGCTGCCTTGTTCGGCCTCGAAATTGGCAGCTAAAAACGATAGAATTGCGTATTTATTTCCCAGATGCAGGCTTTCAAAGCTGACTTGAATTGTTTCAAAGTGGCCAGCAACAATCGACAGCGTGCATAAACCTTTGTTGCACGACGCCAGAGCCGTAAAAAAGGTACACGGATTACAAACAAAAACGTCAGGTGAACCGTAAAAAGGGGTTATATGATTGAATTTTCACTTGTTAAAATGTACACAGATAAAAATTGATCATTTTCAATTGAAATAA
>JAHWFP010033629.1:72661-83169 GCA_023313725.1 Lithobius niger | reverse complement strand
GTGTGTTTATTTTTTTTATCTTTTACGATTACAACTATGCAACTTTTATCGGTGTAAGGGGTTCATAGAAAGCCATAATGACCAAGTAACTGATGGAATAATCCCGTAACAAAGCAGTTGAATGGCTAAAAAATCAAACGAATTTAACCAAGGAAACCAAGGCAAAAACTTAAGCTAACTTAAATGAACAAAAAAATCGTTGGTTGCCTCCCTTCCAGCTGTGTTAGAAGATTTTAATTAATTTCGGTACAAATTCAACCAGTGCACCGATCGTCGTGTCCTAGCAGACACTCTGGGCAGAAACGGTTTCACGATTTTCGCAGTGTGTCCTTTCCATACATTTGGTGGAATATTTGATGTTCTCGGAGAACATTCGCACTGGAGAATTGGCATTTCCACAGGGGAATACGCACCTCTCTGCACTGATGTTAGAAGCGGAGGAAAATCAGCATCAGATTCAAAATTTCCCTCGCTTGCTTTTTTACTTGGTGTTTTATTTAACTGTTTCTGGGAAATTTCAGCAATTTCTCCAACAGGTATAGTTTGTTCCACATTATGTTTTCAGAAAACTGACTGGATGACGACTCGTTTCCTTGCACTAAGAGTGCAAAAACATGTGGATATCACACTTGTAGACTCTACACAGTTACTGTTATAGTTTACGAATGGGGTGTTTACGGATTTTTTGCACTCGTAGTGGAAGAAAACGTAGCGTCATACAGTCAGTTTTCTGAAAACATAATGTGGAACAAAGTATAGTGAAGAGAGTTTTGTTGCTATTTGGTGGCATTTGGTGGTTCTACGTCACCAAATTCTTTGACGTGTAGATATTTTTAGTCACCTTCTGCTATCCTGTGACATAGTTGTTCCGCGTGTTTCCGCAAGAGTAGTCCTGTTTTTATTATTACGTGATATTGTAATTCAGTATCCTTTGCTACTATTTTCCCCACTATCAATCGGTTTTTCACACTCAGTCTATTGTCAATGCAGTATATTTTGTCACCGATATCAAAGGTTAGTTCAGTTCAATGTTAAGTTGATTTTAGTTGACATGTCTGAGCATCTTCAACCTTTGACTGTGTGTTGGGAAACATTAGCGACAATCTTGTGCAGATGTTGCGTTCGAGAAATAATTTTTGATGGTTACATTTTAGTAGTGCAGTGGGACACGGAACGGGCATTCATTAAATAATTATTTAACACTTTTTCAATATTTAAGCATTGAGAAATGCTTGCTTGCTTTTTCTTCAAGCTACGGGCCACGTTTTCTGCTGCTCCAGTAAGGAGTGGTGTTTACATGTTGAATGCCATTAATTTTCAAGAATGTTTCAAATTCTAAACTTTAGAGTTGAGGTCCATTGTCAGACACTACTATACAGCACAGCCCATACATAGCAAACAGGTCTTGTAATATTTTAATTACGTTAGCGCTTGTTGTTGATTTCATAATGTATGCAAATGAAAATTTACTGTGGGCATCAATAACAATGAAAAACATTTTTCCTTCAAATGGTCCACAAAAATCATTGGACCTACTCCATGCAGAAGCAGGGCTTTTCCAAATGTATTTTTTTTTTACGGGTATACCAGTATCCCTGTTTATTTGACATGGTTCACAGGTTTCTAACTACATTTTTGAGATTATTATTGATGGTTGGCCACCATACCCACGAAGAAGCAAGTGACTTTATTTGAACAATACCACAGTGTAATTTGGTTAACACTTGCCAAAGTGTCTAGGTGTAATTCGGTTAACACTTTTCGTCTGAGTACCTCAGGAATTATGAGTCTGTGGCCCCAAAAAATTGCATTGCCGTCTAGGAACAATTCGTTGTGCTGAATATGAAATGGGTTTCAACTCTTGTTTTTGATTTTGTCCGATCAGCCGTCATTGGAGTAATTGTATGCTGATGAAAGTGTTTTGTCTTTCTTAGTCAATTCTCGAGTTGATCGGCCAAAATCAGAAGCATTACAATAGTTTCTAGGTTCATAACTCTCCAGCCTGGTGGTCATTTGGAAGGAGGTTCATACGGAATCAGCATTCGTGATAAAAATAAACCTGGTGTTTAATGGTGTCCATTTAAGTTTAAAGCCCAATGTTGGATGTCGGCTGCAGCCAACACTGGTACTTCCAAAGACCTAAAGTAAAGCATATTGGTCAGTTTGTAAAATGAACCTTCTCCAAAACAAGTACTGGTGGAATCTCTCGCTCCAAAGACTACAGATAATGTCTCAAGGTTGAATTGGGCATATCCAAGCTCGGCTTTGCTCAAGGCCACCTGAGGGCATTACGTGAACCAGCACAGCGCCTACCCCTGAGGGAGACGCATCGCACAGAGTTTTAATGGAAAGTTGAGTTATAATGAGCGAACACTTCAGCTTTCAGAAAAGCAGCCTTAGCTTGCTGCACAGCTTTTGAACAACTCTCACTCCAATGGTGTCTTAGAAGATAATAGCTTGTTTAGAGGAGACAATATGGAGGCCAGATGCGCTGATGCGGCACAAATTTTCCATATTGGTTTATGAACCCTGAGTATTTTAACTCAGTAATGTTAGTAGGTTCAGGCGCTAATCTGATTGCATCAAGCATCTCAGGCAGATTTAAAATTCCAGACTTGTCGAGTTGGAAACCCCCAGATATTTGATCATACTTTGACTGAGTTTACATTTTGCTTTCTTAACTTTAATGCCACTGTCCTGCAGAGCAGAGTCTAATTTAAAAAGGGTGGTGTCGTGCTTTTTGCCTTTTCCAACAGCAAGTATAGCGTCAACAAATAGTGTAGCCCGAGGAATATTCCTGAACACAAGCTCTATATGCTGTTGAACGATGCCTGGAGCACCTATAGGAACCCTTTGTCATCCAAATAGGCCTAAACAGGTGTTAATTGTGGAGGGTGCCTTTGACTCCTAATCAAGCTTTATCTGCAAGAATGCATTTGAAAGATCGATAATCGAAAATGTATCACAGCCGGCAAGCTGGCTGAACAGAACTTCCACCCTAGGCATGGGATGATATTTAATTTCACGCTGCGAATTTACTGTGCCTGAATGTCGCCATTAGGTTCAAACAAAGTACTGTGGAAGTCGCCAGGCTCAACAATCAATAGGTTTCAGAAACCCCACCCAAACTAGTCAGTTGATTTCAGCTTTGACTTTGCCTTTAACTGCTAGGGGCACAGTTTCGGCTTTGCAATATTTAGGTACAGCATCAGCTTTTAAGCTTTTTTCTGGCTTTGAAATTTTTGAAAGTGTCAAGACCTGGTGCAAATAGGTCAGGAAACTTAGCAAAGACGTCATCGTCAGAAACAAAGTTAGTATTCTGTGTAATATCTTCAAGATTATCAACTTCAACAGCATAGAATTGGTTTATGTCCGGATTAAACGTTTTCATCCAACTGCGTACTAGGAGTGCTGGTTGCTCCCCAGGTGAGATTTCAGCACATAAATTAGCAGTTTGGTTGTTGAGAGTTACATTTAACTTTATAGTGCCCAATGGTTTTAACATAGCCCCTGCCCAAGCCTTTAAAGTTACATTGGTAGGGTTAAGCTTATTGTTGGAAAACTCCTTGTGGTACCAATTTGTGGGCAATAAAGTAGAATTTGCACCTGAATCGACTTCTAATGGTAGTTTATGACTATTAAGTCACAATGAACGTTACTGTGAATGTTAGAGGTTAACTTATTAAATTCGGAATAGTATTAATTTCTGAATAGAGATTAGATTCAGGGTTGCTTTCCTCACGATTAGTGGTGCCCGAATCATAATTATCCGATTCTTCTAACAAATGTGCTTTCCTCTTGGAGCAAGAATGTTTCTTTTTGCATGCCATTTGCACCTATTTAGGTTTATAAGATGAGGACGCCGTGCTGTGCCCACCAGCTTGCTAGGCCTACAAACGGGGCTTAAGCGTCCAACCATCCGACAGGATGAGCATTTGTGCCTCTTATACCTGCAAACGGCTTTACGTGATTTGAGTAACCACAACAAAAGTACTTAGCATCATTTTGCTTATTTTTAGCTTTAAATGGACATTTTTGTTTCACCAAATGTGAAGCAGACCCATGAAACTGCGTCACATTCTTCTCTGCCTGTTCCAGGGTGAGAGCAAATTTACAGGCGTCTTCAAATGTCAAAGTACTGGGTCTTTTGCTAAAAGATGTTTTAAAATGTTTTGTCCAATCTGTTGCTCCATAACTACAGTTTAACATTAAGCATTTATCTTAGTAATGTAGCTAGGAATTGACTCATTTGAAGCCTGCTCACGATTTTAGAACGTGACACGTTCACATAAATATTTTTTCCTGAAGGTGGGTCAGGAGTGCATACGTTCCGAAGTAAGCCATTCGTTTTTGCTCCGACGCTAGTTAAGAAAACAGCTACCGGCTTATCAGCAGGAACGTCATAAGTGGCAAAGTTAATTCAATAAGTTTGAAATACACTTGCCAAGTTTAGATGCCAATCTCGAACTTGTCAGGTTTCTCGTGTGATAATGTTGAAGTTATTATGACAGTTTAGTCGTCATCAACAACCTCGCCAGTTAACGATAAACTACTAACCTCAGAACTTGATGTTTCTAGTTAAAGTTAAAGTTAAAGTTAAAGTTAAAGTTTGAGTTGTGTCTAAGCTTTCTTGCCACTCCTGACTCGTTTTCCTCATTATACCTTTAAATTTAACTTTTGCTTCTTCCTCGCTACTCATTAGCAGCAGTCAGAGGAACAATTAGAAAAACTAAAATTTAAACTATGCTTTATTATAAAGCTTCACACATTTTTTTAAACTAGTTCTTTAAGTTAATTTCTAAAGATTAAACTACAGCAACTTGGTTGCCTTTACAAAGTTTTTTAAACACCAGCTTTGGTTTTGTTCAGCTATCAGCTAGGTCAGTCTTAACTAAAAGCGCTAATTTCAGTTAATAAATAGTTTAAACCTAAGCACTAAGCTGACTCCCGGCAGTGGCAATCTATGCCTTAATGGGAATTCTGTCACAAAAGTGAGACGACTGGGCTCTAAAATGTCTGTTGGTCACTCTGCAGTTATGACCAAGCCTTAAAACAATACATCAATCGCACACAACTTAGTCTACTTAGGAATGAAAGTCATCAAGTGAATAGTTGAACATGAAAATACTAACCTCAACGTAAATTCAGACCTGTGTGGTTAACATTTTACAACTGTTATTTCTGGTTTTAAACTTTACATTTTTACACATAAGCTTGTAAACTCTGCAAGTTCTGATCGAGTTTCACTTTTAAAAACTTTTGTTATTGAAATAACAATCTTAAAGCTTTAACACTTTTTAACTAGGTTTTTTTTTTCTTCAAATTTTGACTCCCACACCCAGTTTTTTTCACTTAACTTAAATACCGTTGTAGCATTGTTTAATACCATTTGCTAACTTTTCACTAGCCTACCAAATAATCATTTAACAGTTTTAAGAAATATTTTTTAACCTTATTTTAATGGTGTAAGTATAAAGCTTTAACTTTTTACCAATGTTTTTTTCAGTAAAAATACAAATATCATTGAAGAGTGACTCTAAAGTCTCCTTACATTTAAGCAAGCTCACCCGTGCTCCACGTACCCCTTGCAGAAATGGCAGGATTTGTGTGTGAAGTACTTTTTCAAAAATGGCGAGGCTTTAACTCTTGCACTCCAACTAGACAGCTAAACTCGTATCTAGCGTGGGGGCCAGCCAAATACTTTTTAGTAACGCGAGGCCACTGCAGAATTTTGTCCTCAGTCCATTTTCCATGTCTACATCTCCGACAAGCCCTGCCCATGACTTTTAAAATGTTTGGCTGGATGTGGGAACCTGAACCGAGCCTGCCACACTCAGCAATTCTCACCACAACCAAAAATTGGTCTGATGGACCAATTCTAAGATAAATGGTAAAACTACTTGGAAAAAAAAAACCCTTCCCAGTTACCCATTCACCACTGAGCTTACCAAGGGAATAGTTTATACGTTGTACAACCTAAAGTTGATAAGGAAAGACTTCACAAATGCAGTTACTATCTGGGTAGTAAATTTTATAATTCCTTGCCCACTGATATGAAACATACTGATGTGATGTCATCGTTTAAGAAACATTTGTTTAAGGGTTTACTTGATCAAACCCCAACTAACTCAGCAAATATGTTCAATATTGTGAGTTAACTTTGTCGAAATTTAATTTCTTTTTGTATCATGTCTAAAAAACTGTTGCTCTCCCCATTTCTATCGGCAAAGTATGATTTTGCTATTCTGGTTTTCTGTGGATTTATCATGACTTTGTTCCCTCTTATCTTTGTACTTTTTACATAATGTTTTTTTTTATAGTTATGTACACTTTTAATGATTTTTCGCGAGTAATCCTATTTTTTTAATGTTGGAATTTTTTATCAGTGTTTTTTCTGTATTTTGTTTTGTATTTAAGTGTGTCTTTCACCCACACGCGGGCATCTGCTCTTGTGAAGTCTGGGATGTCACTTCCATAACTGACTTTGTGTATTACGTTGAATAAATTCAACTCAAGTCTATTTTAAGTTTAAAATTAATTTAATATAATTTAAACTCCTATTTACTCGTCACCATTGTAAAATATTGGGCTACGCTATATTACACGGACTCTGGCCTAAGCCAGCTCAGCAAGAAGTGGCTCACACAGCATGTTTTAACAACAATAGATGGTTAAGAGGCAGCACCTGTCTACTTATATACCTGTTTATTACAGGCAATAGAGCACCCCTTGGTGGGTGTGCATAAAGTTACAGGATTACTATGCTTGACCATAGGGATGTAATTATATCTAGTAAGCACAACTGAAGTCTGGTGCACTAGTAGTCCACATCAAAAACTTACAAGAATTCATCAATTCGTAAGCAGTCAATCAGTAGATTTTTTTTCTTAAAGCACGCACGTCAAAGTTTAGATTTTTTTTTCTAATCCACTGAAACATTATAAACAAATTACAGATTTTACGAGTATTTTACGAGTTTTACGAGTAAAATTTTACACCGAGTAGAAATTAATTTTATAGAGTTCTACAGAGCGGTATTATCTTTCTGCAGAATTCTACAGAGCTGCATAGAACTTTAAAGAATTTCTGGTAGTATTTGATGCAACTCACATTTCTTAAAAAATTAAAAACAAACCATAACATCAGTAATTTCGTTACAATACACCTTGTACGACAGACATCCGCTAGCAGTTGCAGTTTATTTTATCTACACGTGTTTTTTCTTATTTTTTTTTTTTTTTTTTTACGGTACATGTACTTGTTTGTCTGCCGTAAATTCAAAAACTTGCACGGAGGTTCAGTCATTATTCAAAGCAGTTATATTTAGGCATTTTTCTAAGTAATTTCGTGCAAGAGCAGTGACAGAGATGTCTCCTAAGTCATGCGGGAAAATCAATAACTGCGTTCTCGGATTGCACGTGGGTCGAAAATGGGTCTTTCTGTTAGCTCCTGAGTAACACAGGCCCCCACTTTGTAAACCGAATGACAGTGTTCATCGCAAATGTTTGCACGTTACACATTTTTGCAAAACCATCGAAACGATCCAAACCGCCAACCGGCATCATTCGCTGAAACTTATTAAAAAACGGAACATCGTCGCTTATAAGTAATTGACTTACCTCGTTTTCTTCTGTTTGATTCCCACAACAGCACAAGGCCCGCCGAATAAGATTTAAAACTGACCGGGTCATCTGGATAAAGTTGCTCATTGTTATTTTCAAGAGGCAGCCATGTGGGTGGGCTACTGGCACGATGGTCGAATCGTATCAAACTAACTCGGGAGACAAAACGCATGCTTTGCGCAGCGCGATGTATTTATTCCCTGTCGAATTGTGATTGGCAAATCGCCGTATTTCGTCACGTCCTGACGCGCGCACGCAGAGAAGCAAGCACGTTTCAAATCTTAAATATTCCGATGTGATATCACCAAACGTCTGTATTCTTTTCCATAGCAACTGCTGCTATTTTTTTTTTCTAAACCGTAGAAGAAGGAGAGTGATTATAACGCAGAGAATAAGAAAAATCTAGAGACGGGTCGGTTTTGGGTTTTCAACTTTCGGTTTCGGTTTTTTGCCAAGACCGATCCGCCGGGTTCGGTTGGGTTCCGGTTTTTTTAGAAACCTATATATGGAGAGGAGGAGAAGCTTTACAATTTAACGAACGAAAAATAATTAGGCCTATAAATAAATGCCAACTTCTTTCTTTATTATACGGTATTTGAAGTTATAAAGGCTTACTAAAATAATAAATTCAATAAGCACAGTTACAATGTGCATTTTGTAAATAAAAATAATAATAATAATAAATAAACAAATAAAAATACTAAAACAATTACTTCAATAAGCACAGCAACTTGTATAAATTTTGCAAAAGCAAATAATAATAATAATAATAATAATAATAATAATAATAATAATAATAATAATAATAATAATAATAAATGAATCTTAGTGACTTTACTGACAAAAATCCAAACATCACTTTGTTTTGATGTAGTTATTTCGTCTTGGGTGACTGGAATCACGTAGTGTGATAACACTTAAGTCCATGCTGCAATTCTGACTAAACAAACCACGCGCCGCCATCTTGTTAGCCGACCATAAATACATTAACTAGGCCTAACTCAAGGCCGAGTGAGATGCGCTCAGTGAGGTGCGTGCTCCCAAGTGAAGGCGAGGAAGGCTGTACGGGCAAGGCCGGCTGAGATCCACTCAGTTGTGTACGAAACGTGAGTCTTCCAAAAACCGACGAAACGGTTATTTTTTAAGGGGCAGGCGGTTTATATGAAACCGAAAACCGCGATTCGGTTATCGAAACAGACCTATCTAGAAAAAAAAAACATTTATGCAAAAACATTTATGGTACCTCGGTTAGCTTTCCTGTATGGCTCAGTTTTGCAACAGACGCGTGTAAATGTTGCAAAGGCGTTCATTCCCCTATTTTTTCCCCCGGTGAGAAACGGTTTTGCTACATTCACTGTAAGCCTACATAAACGTTGCAAAAGCTATTTAGCTCAGGATGCTCGAATATAGTGAGAAGGTATGTCCTTTGAACTCCCCCCCCCCCCTCTTCCCTATACATACTCATCTCCCAGTTGTATAATAAAAAGGGCATACCGCCTCAGTATATTCGAGCATCCTGCGATGTTTCAATTTGCCAACTTACAACTTTTAACCACTGCTGCGGCGTTTCTAATTCAGTTAGATGACTCCAATTAGATTCATTCGAAAGGTGGGAATGTCTTTTTTCGCAACATTTACATAGGTTAGACTAAATGTAGCAAAAACACGTGAGGGGAAAAATAAGAAAATGAACATGTTCACAATATCAGGCAATGAAGCTGGCGACGACAATGCGGTCATGAGCGGATATTTTCGGCATTAAAATTTGCGACACTGTCAATTAGGCTGTAACTAGATTGTAGCACGTTTTCTCAGAATTATTTACGATACCTACAGGTCATTTACAACAAGTGCAAACCTTTCCCTGTAAAGCCTAGATTGTCAGCTAAGTTCCAAAATTATACACACTCGGAGCAGTTAACACAAAGGTTCCTAGTTAAGTTTTAAATGCCACCCTTCTCTACCTCTCTCTTCCAAAGCTGCCGACGATTGATCTGGAGGAAATTTGAGTGAGCATTGCGCGGAGGGGTGTAAAGTATTTTATTGCTGGAACTTACTTAAAAGGACACGCACTTTAAGGTTCTTGGGCATTAAAATTGGCTGACAAAATGGCGCCTAATCTTAACTCAAACTATGCCATTTTGGGCTATTATGCAAGAACCGTCAGTGATACACAAAAATAATAGAAATAAAAGTTGTTTGCAGTAATGTACTCTATAATGAAGGCCCCGTTCCTTTCTTTTTTCATATCTCCTATGGTTTTCGACAAAAACGGTCAATTTTGGGGCATTTTCGGCCATTTGAGCCTATTTAATGCTCATAGATGTCTTAATTTGCCAACTTAAACTTTCAACCACTGTTGCGTCGTTTTTAATTCAGTTAGATGACTCCAATTAGATTCATTCGAAAGGTGGGAATGTCTTTTTTTTTGTATTAAGGGTGATTAAAAGGGTCTACCAATGTGAGGGACCGAAGTACACCCGTTTTACTAGGGGCTGGCAACACAGTCACCGTTCGGTTGCAGGCTCATTTTCAACTTTCAACTGATATTCTGACGTTTCTAATTTAGGTGAATGACTCCAATTAGATTCACTCAAAAGGTAGGAACATCTTCTTTGCATCAAGTGTAATTGAAAGGGTCTACCATTGTTAGAGACGGAGCTATGCGCGTTTTACTAGGGACCTGTATTACAGTCACCGTTCAAATTTTCGATCATTTTCAATTTTCAACTACTATTGTGACGTTTCTAATTTTGATGGATGACTAAATTAGGTTCATTCTAAATGTGGGAATGTCTTCTTTGCGTCAAGGGTAATTAAAAGGGTCTACTTTGAGGGGCCGAACTACACCCGTTTTACTAGGGGCTGGCATCACAGTCACCGTTC
>JAHWFP010033629.1:61404-72651 GCA_023313725.1 Lithobius niger | reverse complement strand
TAGGGGCTGGCATCACAGTCACCGTTCCATTTTTCGATCATTTTCAACTTTCAACTGCAGTTGAGACGTTTATAATTTAGATGATTAGTATAGAGGAACTTAGTTCGTTCATTCAAAAGGTACGAATGTCTTGTATGCATCAAGGGGAATTGAAAGGGTCAACCACTATTAGGAACCGAGCTATGTTCATTTTACTCGAGTACTGTATACAGTAGAGTACTGTACTAAATAACTACAGTGCAATTTGCCTAAGTTTATTAAAAGCCTTTTGTTGTTTTTATTGTGAAGTAATTACCACTTCAAAGTTCAATTTGAGAGTCCACCTTAACAATTTCCAGTAACCCTAACTGGTGTCATCCACTGAAATTAGACACGTCGCAACATGAGTTGAGAGTTGAAAATTAACGTAAATTCGAACGGTGCCTGTGATACAGCCTCTAGTAAAACGGACGAAGCTCGGTCCCTAACAATGATAGACCCGTTCAAGTATCCTTGATACAAAGTTGACATCCACACCTTTCGAATGAACTTAATTGGACGGAGTCATATACCTAAATTAGAAATGTTACAACAGCAATTGAAAGTTGAAAATGAGCGAAAAATCGAACGGTGACTGTGATACCAACCCCTAGTAAAACGGGTGTAGTTCGGTCCCTCACAGTGGTAGACCCTTTTAATTACCTTTGATGCTAATAAAACATTCCCACCATTTGAATTAACTTAATTGGAGCCATCCATCTAAATTAGAAACGTCACAGCAGTAGTGGAAAATTGAAAATAATCGAAAAATCGAACGGTGACTGTGATACCAATCCCTAGTAAAACAGGCGTAGTTCGGTCCCTCACAGTGGTAGACCCTTTTAATTACCCTTGATGCTAAGAAGACATTCCCACTTTCGAATGAACCTAATTGGATCCATCCATCTAAATAAGAAACGTCACAACAGCAGTGGAAATTTGAAAATAAGTGAAAAATCGGAAGGTGACTGTGATACCAGCCACTAGTAAAACGTGAATGGCTGGGTCTCTAACAATGCTACATCCTTTCAATTACACTTGATGCTAAGAAGACATTCCCACCTTTCGAATGAATCTAATTGGAGTCATCCAACTTAATTAGAAACGACACAACAGTAGTTGAAATTGTTCGTTGGCAAATTAAGGCATCTATGGGCATTAAATAAGCCCGAATGGCCCAAAACGGCCCTACATGGCTGTTTTTTCTCGAAAACCGTAGGAGACATGAAAAAACGTAATGGGACCTACATTGTAGGGTACATTATTGCAAACAACTTTTATCTCAACCCTTTTTGTGTACCACTAACGGTTCTTGTATAATAGGCCAAAATGGCAAAAAAAATTAAGTTACGATTGGGCGCCATTTGTCCGCCATTTCTAATGGTCAAGATTTTCAGCTTGGCACCCTTGAGAATCTTAAAATGCACAACCTTTTGAATAACTTCCAGCAATAAAATTTTTTACACTCCGCCGTGAAAGGTTCACTCAAAAAATCGCCAAACCCCTCCGGACTGGATCACGCTGCGTTCAAATCAGCAGGGACACGCGTGTTAAAATTTTTTTTTATCTCAAAGCCAGTTTTTTTTTAGTGCCAGGTGCGGAATTTGTGATGAAATGATGGCGTTTTCTCTTCACACCTCAAAAAATTAGCAGAATTTTTCGACAATAATTCAAGTTTCTGAAAACTTTTAAATTCGTAAAACACACAAGACGTTACTACACCAATCATGCAATAAATAATTTAGAAACCACCCACACCCGACTTTTTTTAAGAAAAGGCTGGGAAACAATTTTTTTTCTAAGTGCCCTACATTGCGTCCTTTATCGAGTTCTACACATCACTTTTAATTTTGTTTTAAGTTATAGTGTCCGCGGCCTATCTTGAGTTCTCCGCAGAACGAACACAGATAATCGATTGTACGTTTTCAGTAGCAAAATGCCTTGTTGATATCCAAGATGGTTACAAAAACAATGGCGGCCATTGATTAAAGCCACCCCATCCAGGAAGACGTAGCCGCTCACAAAATACTTGCAGGACTCAAGATACACCGCGCACACAATATAGTAACTTACAGTAACTTAATTTTCTACAGTTTTGTAGACATGTAAAACAACATGCTCACCCGTGCAAAAAAAAAAAAAAAAAAGCAACTTCCAAGCAAGTCCAAGTACGAAAAACACGTTTCATGATGGTTCCCTGGGAACCCGAGATAAATGAACCCAAGCACAACTGAGTGCCTACACCTGAGTGTTACATAGCTCCGAGGGACTTAAAGAACCCCCTCCCCCTATTACTAGACCACTTAGCTGATTTTTTGACCCAATTTTTAATTCCAATTTTTTTTTTTTTGCCCATAAGGCAAATTCCTGGATGCATCATTTCTTTAAAAAAACACCGATTTCTGTGCAGTACGTCCGGGCACTGATTGGGTTAATAAATATCAAGAAACAAAATTACTTACTAAGGCTTTTGATCTTATTTGGACAGCTGGTTAATCCCCTTCAGTTCCAAGGACGTAGAGCACGTCCTGGCCACTGAAGGGGGTTGAATTCGGTTGATTTTAACGCACAACTTTCAAGATTATTTTATTTTTCTTGGTATCACTGTATTGGGAGAGGAAAAAAGCAGGGAAATAGTCGAATTACTGTCCTTTTTAACTTGCTAAGGTTACCTCCAGAATGAGAGAGGCAGTTTTTTTAGTCAGTACCTTGGCCCTTTTACATACGACAATCGACACGAGCACAGCACCGTACTGAGGCCAATCTCTTCCCAAATGCACATGGTAGGGACAAGGGCCAAACTTGAACCACACTGGAAAAAGCTGCCGTAAAATGTCATTATACATCACTGACCCCCATAAGGGTAAAGGGACCTATCAAGTTTTTGCGAAATAAAGTAGTGACATCGGAGCCCTGCACTCAAACGCAACTGACGAACAATGTTGGCGAAACGAAGTAGATAGGGTTACGGACGGCCTCATGCTACCCACTCCCTCCAAAAAATCAGTAATTATTGTAGCACTTTAGTAGGGATGTAGGTAGCTGTAGGTTTGACGCGTTCCCAGCCGAAGAAGGGAAGAGGGACAATTTTGCTAGGTAATTCCAATCGGAAATTACTAGGTACTTTTACATGCCACAATCAACATGAGCACAAGGCAACACAGGGCTCTTCTCTTCCCGAAAATCCCAGGGTTGGCTGAGGTAAGGATCAAACCCGGGGATCTCTTGCAAACAAGATGGGCGTAATAACCATTAGGCTATTACGCCCAATGGTTATTACGCCCATTGGGCGTAATGGCCACCTGCTCCCCAAACCACCCGCTCCCCCTTCTCTTTTCCTGCACTAGGGCGGCTTAGCAATTGAATCGCATGACATTTGGTATGGATGCACAAAAAAGGGTAACCTGAAAAAAAGCCAACAATAGCAAGTTCTCCCCCCCCCCACCACCCCTCACTTCCTTCGAGAAGGGGGAGCGCGTGGCTTCCCCACCATAAACGGTTTGTTGTCTATATATAACTACTTAACCGTCAGCAAATCAAAAGCATAATGTGAAACAAACACGTTCAGCACACAATTCTGGACAAGAAAGGCAGTATTCAAACTTTTACGTAAAAGCAACCATTGAACACCAAATCCTTATTTCCCCTACATTTTCGCAAGCACTCCTTTTTTCAGTTTATTGTTATACTGATTTTCGGTTTCAGGGTGCTCCTGCAAGCTCTTCAATAGCCCGAAATGGATATGCGTAAGATATTCTGAAAGGTGGAGGTCTGTTCTTTACATAAGTCCTAACCAAAATTGATTAGCATAGATACGGACCGTCCTACGGCCGCTTCAAGGTGAAGTAGTACCGTAATGGCGTAGCAGCGAATGCGAATGGTGATTTTCAATTTCAAAGTGCTCTTGCGAGCTCTCTAACAGACAAAAATCGACATGCTTAGGATATTCTGAAAGGTATGGATCTATTCTTTTCATCAATCGTAACGAAAATTGTTTAGCTTAGGTAGGGACCGTCCTATGCCCGTTTAAAGTTGAAGTTGTAATGGTGCAGTGGCTATTTTCAATTAGAAAAGTGCTCATGCGATGCTCGTATTTGCATTTGTACCTAAGTTAAATAGTTTTGGTTAAGTTTGATGGAAAGAACATATGCTCATCTTCCAAAATACCCTTAGCATGTCCATTTCGGGTTATGAGAGAGCTCGCAAGAGCACTTTGAAATCGAAAACCACCGTAAGTATTTGCCGCTATACGCCATTACTGCTTCACCTGTAAACGGGCGTATAGGACGGTCCGTATCTACGCTAAACATTTTTTTTTATTAGGATTTATGGAAAGAATATATCTCCGTGTTTTAGAATGTCCTAAGCTTATCCATTTCTGCCAACTAGAGAGCTCGCAAGAGCACTTTGAAACCGAAAAGCACTATATCACGCAATTAAAAAGCAGTGATCGCACAAATTAAGGGTGATATAATTGAAATACGATTTTGAAGTTCAAAGGTTGCTTTTCCCTAAAAGATGTATGTAGATTTTCCTGTCCAAAACTGTGTGCTGAACGTTTTTATTTCACATTGTTCTTTTGATTTGTTGACGGCAAAGGAGTTACAGCCAAATAACCGTTTTGGGGAAAGAGCATTTCAAACCCTCCCCCCCCCCCCACACCCCCTCAATTACACAACGTTCTCATGACTAAATTTTTGTAGATTTTGGATGTATTTTAGAAAACATACTTTTGAGGCTAACTGCGAAGGAACTGATTTTGTTACAATTTTTTCAGGGTCAAAACCTAGATTAATAAATTGTACACTTTGTGTGAAAAAGTTTAAAAGTTGGTATGGATGCACATGAAGGGTAACTAACTGGAAAGTAAATTTATGACAGCGAGTACTAACCCCCTCCCCGAAGGGGGTAGGGGGTGGATTACTAATTATCGAGGCGGAGTTTCAACTTGCTATCAAAGCTATTTGTTTCCAGTTACCCTACACGGCGTCCATACCAATGAAGGCTCTGTATGTCAGGAAGCCACTTAAAAAGCAGACTACCATTAGGTATGGGGAGCTGTGCCCCCCTCCCCCACCCCCCTACCAGACAGCTCCAAGGTGGAAACTCTACAGTTACCTGGCTTCATAATACACGCACAACCAACAACATGGTACGTACATTTGATAAGCATGTAAACTCTATAATTTTTGCGGAACCTAGCTTGTGGAAAATTGGCAGGTGGGTATTGAATGGCAGTGTGCCAAGCACTTTTTCTCTTTCAAATGACTCGGACAAAGACAACCTAAATAATAAAAAATATGTCAAATAATTTAGAAAACAGAAAAAGAAATTGTTGTAACGATTGGGGGGTTCCACTAGAAGAAATCTGAAATAATCTCCATTTTTAAACAATGTTTTATTTGTCACAGTCCAAATTTGGTTAGAAGCTACTAAAATAACTTTAAAACACTATCCATTTTTAAACAATGTTGGTTGCTTTTCACTGTCTGGATTTGGTTGAGAAGCTTCGAAATGGCCAGTTGAATTTTCCACTCAAAAATCCTATAAAATAAACCCAGCATTTTGACAATAATAATTATACACCTCAATTGGAAAGCAATTCCTGCAAAGTGTAAACGTGGTCTTGTATTAGACACTCGTGGTGAGGCCACCTTGACACCGCCGAGCAAAAATCTGAGGGCAGAAATCTTCGTTTTTCGACGAACACACTTTTTTTATTTTGCGCTACCGCACCAAACGACCTCGCTACTCAAATAGGCATATATCCATGGAAAATGCAGCAAATCGACCAATTCTTGCAGCTCTTAATAGAAGAACACATCCTCCAACTTTCTGCCCAAAAATATTCTTAAATTTCATCTCCATTATTAAATGGCATCACTAAGAAAAATCGCTCAAACTGAGCCGTAGCGAAATTCATTTCCGGTCGCCGTTTTCCAAAACATGTATATTTTGTATTCATTTGTATTTTATTCTTTCAGGCATAAAGCCAAAACACCAACTTAGTTGTGTTCTAGGAGAAGCATGCATGTATTGGTTCATACGATATTTTTTATTTGTAAAACGAGTGACGACTTACGTTATTTATGAAAAATGTCCGACTGGTAAAAATTCACTAGTCTGCTTCTCCAAACAACTAAGATTAATTTAAATGCGTTATAGCATCTTTTAGATACAAGCTGGTATATTTAACCTTTTATTTTTGTGCTCAAATGCACTATGGTAAACTTAATTTCTTGCCATGAACCCTACCGGAGTTCTTCGTTTATGTTTGTCTATTTTCACGGACCCAGTGTTTATTTCATGTTTATTTTTAGTAGCATCTCCATCCAAACTCCGATCGTAGCTACCAAACCAACGAAAACAAACTAGCTTTCCTTCAATTAAAATCATGTCTTGTAAATATCAGTTTATTTCCCAAAGCCAATGTCAATTCTGAGCTAACACTTCGTCCCTCCTCCCTTCCTTCAATAGTTGCGATACCTAATATCGTAGTTTTAATTTATAGGCCTATTCACATTGCGAGTTCAAAACTCAGTTTCTAAGGCCTCTCAAGTCACTAAAGTCGGCAATTTCCTTTGCTCTCGTAGCTGCCAATATTCCCTGCCAACCAGAGTCAGTTTCCCCCCACCCCCCCGGGCCCCCCGCCCCGGTTGCCCCCCCCCCCCCATCCCCCCGTCGCTCTCCTATAGGTCCACCCTTTCCCTCTACCTTGACTGACAGGCAGCAGGTATAAACCCCAGCTACAGGGACATTCGTTAGCACAGCTCAGGAATCTCAAAGCTAGAGGTAGCTACACCGGTCGGGAGTGAAGATGCCGCAGTCCGATTGTTGCCATGCCGGGCAAAGGTAGTTGGTTCGTATGACTTAGTTTAAATTGAAAGTTTATCTTTTGGACTCTTTATTCAAAATTTATAGTTTAATTTTAAATTAACCTTTAGCTTTGAAAGTAACTTATGGTTCGTTAAGCCATCAGCATTTAGGACGTTAACGGCCATAACGTAAGGGTTCACGGCCCCTTCCTAAAAACCAGCTTTTATTCACCGTTTCATTAATGTAACTTAATGTAAACAAAGGCCATCGGGTCAGTTAGATTTGCAGAAGTGCAGTACTTCATGGAGTGTACATCCCTTTTCTAACGTGATATTCTGATGGGTACGGTTTGATCTTGTGGGAGTACCATTCGAAACATAACTGTAAGTTAAGGCCTACTATTATAAGTTATCTGCGGCTGTTTGTAATTTAGAGGGCTCCTTTGCAAAATCCCCGTTGCCTAAATCCCTGTTTCTATTCGAAATTGTAAAAAGAACTCAATTCAAGTTCAAGTGTAGAATTTAATGTAAAATTCAAAGGTTGTTTTTAAACTAAAAACTAAGTTGTAAACGGTAATCCAAATGTAAAGTGTGTTTTTAACATGTCTGTTTAAAATAAAAACCAGGAGTTTTAAACGCCAGTTGGTTTACTAGTTCGTTGATTACTGGAAGTTATTATTTAAGACAAATCTCTTCAAATTTAACTTAGCTAGCTTTTTCCCACCTTGGAGGCAGCATTACCCGCTTTTTATCACTAGTCAGGTCTTAAGATTAGGACTTCAATGCTCCATTCCCTACGCCGGGACTGTAGCAGTTGTGCTGTTTAACCCAAAACGTACAAAAAGTTAACTACAAGTGATGGAAAGTAAGATCCAGTTACACCAGGCGCCGGCGATACTACAAGCACCTACTCCGTCGTAGCATCCGCCGTTACAAAAGGTTTGATTTTATTACTTACAAATGCTAAATTTATTCTCTATAAGCAAAAAATGTAAACGGCTAATTTGACGGGCAGCTTAACTAAACCACACGCCACGGCTGTTTGCCGTGATGCGCATCACATGACTGGGCTAGTCCACTCACCACTAAGACGGCAAAAGATCCGCTATTCTCGTTCGTCATTGGCTAACTCATGATGACTTCACATCAGACAGCCGTAGCTCGTGGTATAGTGTGGTAGCAATTCTATCAAGAATTTGCAGGGGTTTGCTGCTAAAATTAGTTTGTTCTAAATAATGAAATAAAATTGCACCTTACCTTAATAAAATTTCTCCCAATGTTTAGGTCACCTTCCACTTTCAAACTGAACTGGAAAGCTTAGTCATTCCCTTCTACACACCAAGCATAACAACATTTATGAAATTTCTTCGTAAACACACCACACCCCCTCAAGATTATTCTCTTTGATGCGCAAAATGGGCGCCAAAACTATACACGAACCAACAGCTTATACTTCACATGCAACGGGGGGGGGGGGGGGGCGGGCGAATTGTCGTCAGCAATATAAAAAAAATCATGACCCCCCCTCTCCCCCTTTTGGTGTTGAGAACATTTTTTGGCTCTTCCTCCCAAAAAAATTCTATTTCAATTTTCATTTCATGAAATGAGTGTACGAAAGGTACTAGGCCTACTTTAATTAATACGTTGTGGGTTGTGCTGAGCTATGCAAATTTATTACAATAACATTCTATGACTCGCTGTGCACTTCCTTTCTCGCAGCTTCTTTTTTTGACCCCCCCCCCACTCTCTCCTTATATCGCTTCCAAAAAAAACTTAGGTCTCCTCTCTCTTCATATAAAAAGTTTCGTGACCCCCCTCATTTTCGCCAGCCCACCCCCATTGATAAATAATGGGTCTCTTAGGAATAACATTAAGACGGAAACAAAAATAATTCTAGCAGCAAAACTACTTGCCCTACAGTAATAATAATAATAATAAACAAAATCACTTTTTTTTTCGTTTAGGTTAAGCACACAAAAAACTGAACAAAACTCCTTGGATATAACACTCCCTGTGTGGTTCCACCATCTTTAATAGTTTGGGTAAAAATATCATGGGTTTTCCATGAAATGTAAACAAAATAATATTTTTTTTTAATGATGTAGCCCTCTATTAAAATAAATGTTCTTGGTATGTGAGACGTAATACATCAAGATTTACAAATAAAAAAAACATGGTCTCAATTGAACAAACGTAGCTGGTTCCACACCATTTTGAGAACGTTTTTTTTTTAATTTAATTTTAGTAATGGAGGTTTAGGCCTAACTGGTTTAAAGGCCAAGCTATTCATTTGATCTTGCATGGAAGCTAGACTGGATCAGAGTAGGTGTCCTAATTCACCTACTAATATTTCGTAATTATCGCAAAGTGAACAATTTATAAAATATTTTATGCTAAGGTGGGGTGGGGGTAAACCACCTCTACCCCCTCAGGGGGAGCTGAACTTGCCAACATAGCTATTTGGTTCCAGTTACCCTTCCTTTGCATCCATGCTGACTTTCATGGTTTGCACACAAACTGAACAATTTACGCACCATGTTATGCTACTTTTTTGTTTGGGGGAGGGGGGTTAAGAGCCCCCTCTCCCCCCTTGGGGGGGGGGGGTAACTTGCTAGCATAACTATTTGTTTCCGGTTAACCTTCATGTGTATCCATACCAAATTTCACGCTATTCACACTATTTGAACAATTTTTTTTTTATTTTTGGCCACGGTACCCTACCAAAAATGTCAATTCCAGGCCTCCATTCTGAGCTGAAAAAGAAATTTAAAAAACAAATTACCCAGAAAACAATCAGACTGCAACTAGCTAAGCTGAACAATTGAAGAAATAAAAATTTAATGCTTTCATGTTAAAGCATTTTCCTATATTAGTGAAGAATTTTAAAACCGTGTAACCAATTTTATTACTACTTTTACACGATGTCATTCTTATAGAGATTATTTAGCATCTATTCCTTTTAGAAAAGAGAGGTAAACGTAGGGTGGCCTTACACCAAAATCGACAAAACGTCGCATGACAGGACATTTTGTCGAAACCTGTCTCAGCATGATGCAGACGTCTCCAAAACCAGAGGAATGAGCTGAGCGCCACACACCGGATGTGACGTTGTCGCGAGACGTCTTTAGGCGTCCCACGACAATAGAGCGAAACTCCTTCCAGTTCTGTGTGACGGGGTCTCTCCACCAGATGCGACGTCTCGCGACGTTTCTTCTTGCAACGACGTTTTGTCGACTTTGGTGTGCGGCCACCCTTGGCCTAGACAGAAACAAAAGGAAGGGAGTGCTTTGTGGTATATGTTTGCCCTCAGGCACTATTGAGAAACTGGTGGGTCAGTTCCATTGCCAACATTTCTGGGGGGGGGGGGGACGTCGGACGAACGTCTAACTGGAAAATCGTCTTATGGGATAATTGTCTAATATCGGCATAAATAAAAAATCTGGAAAATCGTCTAAACGGAATATCGTATAATGGAAAATCATCTAAACGGAATATCGTATAATGGATAATCGTATAATGGATAAACGTCTAATTGGATAAATGTATAACTGCGGTTTCTGATGTTATATGTATAGCCGCAGCGAACGCGGCAGAGCGAGCGAGGGAGGGATATTAGACGATTTTCCTTTATACGAATTTCCTGTTGGACGAATTTCCGTTATACTGTTACACGGTATATGTTCTTCCAATTATGCGATTTTCCAGTTATATGATTATCCCTCGCCCAATTTCTGGGTACGACGCCTTTGCAACATTTAAACGCGTCTAAGTAATGTTGCAAAACTGAGACATGCAGGAACGCCAACCAGGCGGAATGTACCTTTAATAGACTATACAACATTGAACATAGTGCAGGCCGATTGGGAAAATGGGGAAAAGCATGAGTTTTCGATCGGCGGCATCAAATGGCCATGTGGGAGTCGGAAACGTAACCGCAGCCAATTAATGGGGTCCACCAGTTAAAAAAAGTATAAAACCAGGATATAATCATTCAACCTCGAAAGACATCCAGGAAGCACCAACGAGGGCGAAAGACCTGCAAGGAACGGGAGAGCCCATGACATTCAAATTCCATACCAACCAACCAAGGAGGAGCTGGTAACATTTTTTTTCACAGGGAAAACGAACGCAACTGTTGGCGTTGACGTTTACAGGAAGAGGAAATGAATGACAAAATATTTACAACAAAGTTGAAATTATTTCGTAAGCTTTCGAATCTGGACGTCAAGGAAGAAGACATAAACTGTACAAAACAATACTTGTTAAAGAATCCCGACAACTTTTTGTTTCTTTCGCCACTTAAACCCGTGATATCAAACGTCAAGGTAATTCCGCGAAGTAAGCGTTCACAGTGTAACGTGCATAGGACTGACTAGGCCTATACACGACTTAAATTTTCATACTGTCAACCCCC
>JAHWFP010033629.1:30463-61304 GCA_023313725.1 Lithobius niger | reverse complement strand
TTTGTTTATTTAGTTTTCCCAAGTATGTTCTTTTTTTTGGTCATTCCTCCTAGATTCATGTGTGTGGACTGAAGGGGGGGGGGGGATGATGTAGGTTGCAATATGGCAATTACGGGTGATGAAAAGTCGCGGACGAAACATCCTGTGGGTAAAAACGAAGAACAAAACAGACTAGGCAAAAGCTGTAGAAAAAATCTGCCAGGTGCAATATGAGCCATGGTAACTGACCGCATAACCTACCAACCTAACCTACCTACAGTAACAACAATACGAAAGAATAAGCAACACAAACAGTGGCCTGCACAGGGGGGGAAGGAGGCATTGCCCCTGCCTTTTTCGCTAAATGGCCTTTTTGTAAAAGGAAAATGGCCGTTAGTGCCGAAATTTGCTGATGCGGCGATGCCTGAGAAATGCCTAAAAACACATAAAAAGGGGGAAAAAAGGGCCATAACGGTTAAGAAAATGGTAAAAAAAAAAAAAAAAGCGCTCCCAAAAAACATCCCAGTAAAAATGTCCGTAAAAACTTAGTGTGCCCTTTTACTGTAAGTGGCCCCTGCCCTCTCGGGAGTCTGCACGCTACCGAACGTAATCGATCAAACAATTTTCTTTTTCAAAGAAATGACAAAACAGTGTTATCGTCTAGGAGAAGAATTCAGAAAAGGCCATAGTTTCCGAGCTAAAGGCATTTTTTAGTAGAAGTGGTAATTCATTTTTATCTGAACAAAAAGCACGTGAAGAAGCAAGTTATAAACGTTACCAAATTTCCTTAGCAATTTTAACACTGGAAATGAACCGCCATCGTGAAAAAAAGGCGCCAGTGAGAGATTTTCTAATATATTTAATATCGCGACTTCTACCAACCCGATTTTCTTTTCATCAAATAAAAGCATTTGAAACGTATTATCCTTCATTACATATAACACTTTCGATATTTTTAATGATTTGCCAACAGATTTAACTTGAAGATAAAAAAAAAAACTAGCATTTGCTCATCGTAAAATTTCGCTGTAAACATAAATAAACCTCTAACGCTTAGATCAATCGTTTTAATGCCTATACAAGTTCTTGTACAGAGAATTACCTTTAAGTAGTTATTGGTTAGAGGCGAGCGGTTATCGGTTTTTAACCAACGGCAAAAGTATGCAAAGGTCGAGGGCGTCAGCCCGAGACTTTTGCATACGAGAGCCGGGGCAATGATCGCAGCCGTTGGTTAAAAATAAATAACCGCGAGATTCTAGCCAATAACTGTTTTATGCCACGGCTGGGACGTCTAGCTAACTCTTATTTTATTAAAACGTGTTTGTGTTTTGTGAAAATATCTCGATATGAATGAAGGTCATTCCATTTCAGTTTATGGAGGGTGGAGTGGATGGTAGATCGACGAGTCCTTTGTGTCCGTTTGTGGGGGAATTGGGTGGGAAGGAGACGAAGCGTCGTTTCGCCGTATTTCACTCTAGCAAGCTCGCTTGTGTTTTCGAAGCTTTTCGGAGTGATAGAACTTTGATAAGATGCCGCAGGGATAGAATGACATTCTGGGAAGGTATGTAATTCATTTTGAGCGTTTGTAATTTGAGAATTGTGTAAAAAATACGATAATAGGGTATCTGTATGAATGAAGGTCATTGCATTTTAGTTTGTGGAGGGGGGGGGGGGGGGGTTAACGTAGAGCGAATAGCTTAGGTGTAGGCCAGACATATAAGAGTTTGCAGGGATGGGATTTCATTCCTTTTAAGTAATTCGTTTTGTTCGTTTTTATTGCGTTACAAGTTTTTTTGCACGCTGTATTTGGTTGTTGGTGTGTGCTTTTTCGGTCGCGTGATCCGGAAGTGTCAAAAGTGTGGGTTATTGGCAAAAGTGTGGATTATCGGCAAAAGTGTGGGGTAACTTAATAACCCACACTTTTTGCGATGACCCACAATTCCGGTGTTGGTTAACGGGATTTAACCAACGGAAATTTAGCATGGCGTTGAGTTAGCGTGACGTCACAGCCGTAGTATAATTTGGCATAGAACATCTATTTCGGCCCCATAGCAGTGAAGTAATGGATACGAAGTGGCAATGTCATAGCAGTCAAAATGTATCACGATTTTCGACTAGAATGTACTCCTTCAAGCGTCCTACTTAAATGGCTACAGTTAGACTTTCCTGAAATGTCTTCTTTCCACCAAGGCTAATAAAATTTATTCATCGTTCATATAGGTAACTTACGCCCATTTGAAGGTGAAGTGATAGTGACGCAGCGATCAATCAACATGAGTCGCGATTTTCGTCTTGAATATACTCCTGCTATCGTCCTAGTTAACTTAAATGGCTTTACTTGGACTTTTCTGAAAGGTGGTGATGTCTTCTTTTCACCAAAGCTTATTAAATTTATTTGTCATAAAGAGCGGCTATTCCATTCCAATGTCATAGCAGTCAAAATGCATACTGATTTTCGAATTAAATGTATTCTTTCAAACTTCATAATTTTCGTAACTAGATATTTATGAAGGGTGGGTCAGAAATATTGACCTTTAATGCAGCCCATCATTAACTCGTTAATTAGTAATGTACAGAGGTGAAAGGGGATAGTAATTTTCGAATTCAACCACTCTGTAAGCCCCCTAATTAATTTAATGATATAGTTAGGCTTAATTGGATAATATGTACGCATTCTTTCCAACAAGGATAACACAAATTAAATAAAGTTTAAACGCATATTTCTACACATATTCCAATAATAAAACAACCGTACACGGACCATACATGTCTTGCCAGTCAGCCGAATTCCATTTAAAATGCAAGGTTTTATGTTTACAGCTGTTAAATGACATGTTAAACACCAAAACGAATGGGATAATGAGAATCAGCATGTTGAAATATATAAAACCACTATTCAGTTTTATTAGTAGAAAAAAATTATTACTGCACAAAGGAATTTCAAAAACAAAATTGGAAAATGGCCGTAACGCGACTCATATTTAAGATGCCCCTTAAATACACCCAGTTAAGTTAAATAGGAAGTCTGCAGATGTATTTAGAAATTGGGAGTTACACACTAAAATTAGAACATGTATATGATTGTAAAACACGATTTTAGAGCATAGGGTAGATTTTTACGTTAAATATGCATTGAAACTTTCTTGTAGCAAATTTTCTGCCTAACATTGTGCCTAACCATTTATTTTTTTGTTTTGATTGTTTAAAACGTTAACAGTAAAAGAAACTTTTTGGGGAGGGGGGGGGGGAAGGAGTGGTACAACCCAATCTCCCTCGCAGGGAGAGATTCAGGTGTTTCTCCCTATTTTTTCATTGCAATATAATAACGTGTAACTGGTGTACATTTGGTAGATTTTTCCGGAGGCGAGCAATCGGGCCCATTTCTGTCCCTTCAAAATACCGTGTTACCCATATGTTTGTGTAACCATTACTTCCCTTCTATGGGACCGAAATAGATATTCTATATACCAAATTAGAGGTAATCCTATGTACTACAAGAACTTTTACAGGCACTAAAACTATTTGTATAAGCGTTAGAGGCCTGTTTTTTGTCTTTAAGTTAAAATCTGTTAGTAAACCATCAAAAATATCGAAATAATTATTCTATGATGAAAGGTAGTATCTTTCAAATCCTTTTATTTGGTGTAAAGAAAAAGAAAAACGGATTAGTAGAAGCCGAGATATTAAAATTATTAGAAAACCTCTCACTGGTGCCAATTTTTCCAAGATGGCGGCTGATTTCCGGCCTTAAAATTGCGAAGATAATTTGATAGCGTTTAAACTTGCTTCTTCACATGCTTCTTGTTCAGAAAAAAAAATAGTTACCGCTTCCACTAAAGAATGCCTCCACTTGTTGCATTTTCTGATTTTACTCCTAGTCTATTACGAAAGTCGTTCTTTGGTGAAACTCTGTACCCTGCAGGTGAAATTCAAGCCAAGTCAACTAGACCTAGAACATACAACATCAACAACAAGAAAAAAGCATCAAAACGACAAAAAATAGAGAATTGTGAGATTATACACTGGGCGCGTTGGTGTAAGACGTAATGCAACAACAAATGGGTCACAGTACAGACATCACGACCAGCACACAAACGCCACCCAAGCATTTGCCTATTAGCAGGAAGAAGTAATGGTCAGTTCTTAGCCTTGACAAGGTCTTGGCCTTCCAATACGGCAGATCATTAAGGACAATGGTCACCGAGCACACTAGATGAATATCAAAAAGAGCACGACCTGTTGGGACTATTGTCCACTCTTCATTCCACAAGCGCAAAGTTAGTGCATGAAGCGCTGATCTACATGATGTTACAGACTTAGTCAATTGAACATCATACGGCGCATTCGATATTGCACCTTTTCCTTAATGCTACTGTATCCTTTTGCTCGTTGTAAGGTTACAACAGCGCTTTGAGATGCAGTCCACAGTTTCCAACATATGGAGAACACGACTGGTTCAGCAACCCGTAGTATTACCAACGAGCTGCGAATGGAGGACAAGCAGGACTTTGAGTTCGTGAGGGAATCAAACTCAGGAAGATTAAGATCCGTGGCTACATCCACGGCAACAGAGACAGCTACCATTTCAAAAAAATGTAACTTGAGGAAACATGACGGAGCAAACGACGAATTTCCAGCTTTAGGGACCCAGGTGCCGATTCCACCAGATGACGATGAAGCTATGTAAGACGAATCACAGAATATGCGGCAGGCGTCAGGGTTGCTAGGTCCAAACACAGCAAGAACAGACGGACACCACTGCCAAGGGCAAGGAGGGCGGACAGAAGACACATCAAGAGTGTGCCCTAGCTCCGGCTAAAAGACCATTGTCATACCTCTTTCCGCAATGCCCAGGCAATCTCATTCACCATCACCAAGTGTCAAATAATCCAGGAGAATCCGAGCTGCTAGATCTTGTCTCTCATGACTGATATTTCGCAGACACAGTGCTGCCAACAATTCATCTGCTCTTAGATGAAGTGGCGGTTCACCAGCTTCAGTCCAGAGCACACGTATGGAGTTGAAACAAAGCAGTTCATTACAACACGCAAACACATGTTGACAACGAACTGAAGGCTCTTGAGATGCCTGCGTGTTAACGTTAAGAAAGGAATATGGTAGTCCACCACAGCCCGTACATAAGCGCGATAGGCTGACAACATTACTATTTTTCCCCAATCACCGGAAATGTGTCAAACTATGCTTCAAGATATTAGACGCTTACGCTATGGCGTCCTGTTACAATGGTTTACATCCTCGACAATTGTTTTGATGTGATGTTTGTTGCTTAACTTGGCGCAACACACTAGCGCGTGTATAGATTCGGTGGTTCCATACTGTCATTGCAGGCAAGAGGGCAAGGCGGAAAGAAGGTTTTACAGTCGTAAGACATGTCGGACATGTTTTTCTCTTCATTTCTAACAAAATAGACACAAGAAACATGCAAATTCATTATCAACCACCAAACATGAAATGATCCAGTTTCTCCATGAATCTTGCAGTTTAAAACAAATGGGAAATGGAAGTCTGGGATGACAATAATAAAAGAATATGACACTCGAGTAGTGAAAAAATGCGCAGACATCAAAACCATATTAAAAAAGTACAAGTTTTTTGGAGCATGAGATACGAGTCAGTTAGTATGTGAAGAGCAATAAATACTTTCGAACGAAGCGAGATAGCGCCAAACTGGAAATAAGCAGTTATTCACAGTGCCTGTTATAGAAATTCGTTGACATCACGCTGTCATTGCAGGCAAGAAGGCTTTATAATGGGAAGGGGGATGCGCTGCCTGACTGAGCGAAGCTAACGAAAATAGCGTTTTTGTCTAGTCAAATTAGACCAAATTTAGGTGGAAACATGGAATAAATTGATAATAAGCTGATGTTTGGTATAGATGTTCTTAACGGTCTCAGGTTCAACATACTAAAAATCCTCAGCTGCCCGTGTTGAGCTAACACCGCCATCTTGGAAACATGGCACTCGAAATCAGGTTTTTCAATACATCTCGGTAACGGTTACTCGGGCCTGAAAATATGTTCTGTCCAAAAATGCAGAGCATGAAATAGTCTAAAAAAAAAAAAAGCTTCTGTTCTTTTTTCGTAGACTCAATGATTCAGCCAATAAACGGTATAGTAGAGTGTTGAGCTAAGGCCGCCATCTTGGTAACATGGCACCCGAAACCGGTTTTTTCAATACATCACGGGAACGGCTGCTCAGGCATGAAAATATGTTTTAATCCGAAATTGTAGAGCGTGGAATTGTTTTTAAAAAGTTCTATTCTTTTTTTTGTTAATTGAGTCAATGCTTCAGCAAATAAACAGCGTCAAAGAGGTCACACACGTAGCGCCCAATCCATTCAACGTACATTGCACTTCATACAGTAGAGTGGCTTGGGGCCCAAAAGTGATGGAATTGTTCACTTTCTGTGAAAAGCATGAAATTTGTTATGGATGCACACAAAGAGTAATTGGAAAAATATAGCTATGATAAGTTCAAAACCAGCGGAGGGAGGCGGTGATTTATCCCCCAAACGGTTTTTATAATAATAATAATAATATAATAATAATAATAATTTTATTTCCAAACAGTTACAAAAACGTAACCCTCGAAACTGTAATAATACAGTTTGTGCGAGATTCATAAACAATAATTCTGAACAATACAAACATTAATTACGTCACCATACATTAACTATACATGCGAAGATTGCAAATTAGTAACATAAATACTTATTTTTTTTTGTACATGAGCATAATTCAATACATTAGCAAACAATTTATACAATTTATTTTCAGGGTTTATAAGTCTATGTTTTTTCCATTCAATTTTATATTCTTAACTTTATATTTTTTATTTTTCATTAAGAAAGATGAGCTCCATTATGCTCTTCTTAAACAGCTCTTTATTCACGCAATTTAATAAATATTCTGGAATTTCATTGAATATATTAGGAATAAAATACTCTCGTCTTCTCTTACCATAAATATTTTTCCAAACCGGTAATTTATAACTATTCTTTGTAGATCTTGTTTCACCCGATTGATATATTTTTACCTTAAATTTATTGTCAAAGTAATACTTTGTTAATATAACTAAATTTTTTATTTGCCTTATTTTCATAATATTATTTTCTTTAACGAGTATTTCCGTTTTTATTTTTTTATATTTATCCCCAAACAAAATCTTAATTAATTTATTTTGAACTATTTGTAGTCTTTCAGGTAGGTAGTCTGATGTCTGTCCATAAATCTCAATGCCATATCTAATTACACTTACGACCCATGCATCAAAAATAATTTTTTTTCTGTTTTTTTTTATCTAGTATTTCTCTTAATCTATAAATTTTGGAACATAGTTTCCTTAATTTAATTACCATTCCTTTTATATGCATTTTAAACGTCCAATTTTTGTCAATTTCAATTCCTAAGTATTTCATTATTTTTTTTTTCCAATTTGAAGCATTTATCACTACAGGGATAAGTTTGATTTTTACAATTCAAATTTTTACAATTTCCATAATGTTTTATTATCCACGTATTATTTTTTATTTTCATTTTTGGTACTGTAATGTCCATTTGTAATGCCTTTTCTTTACTTATAAACAATTCATTTGCAATGTAATAATCAATTATTATATTAAAGTCGTGTTGTAAATTATTTAGCATTTCATTATAGTCCCTATTTATAGATACTAGAGCTGTATCATCAGCGAACATGAAAATATTAGTTTTTCTATAATATCAACAATGTCATTTGTATAAAATTAAATACAAAAGGGGTCCTAGTACAGATCCTTGTGGTACTCCGTATTTACTTACTATTGGAAAACTATCTTTTTCTTTTACTTGTACAATTGTCTTTCTATCATGTAAGTATCTTTTTATAATGTTGTGTATTTTTCCTCTTACTCCTTTTTTCTCCTCTTAATAATAATAATAATAATAATAATAATAATAATAATAATAATAATAATAATAATAATAATAATAAGTTTATTGCACACTCACAACTGGTGTGGAAAGGACCACGTAGGCCACTAACAACCAACCAACTTTAAAATACGGTGATAGGAGTTTATACGCGGAATGGTGCCGAAAGGACCCGAATTGGGGGGGGGGGGGAGCAACTGCGCAACATGGTAGTTGGAAGAGGGAAAAAAACCCACCCATTAAAAGCTTTGCAAAAATTGTGAAAGGGAACGCCTAAAGATTTCAAAGTTTTGAGCACACAAAACCTGACCCGGGAGACTGTTCCAGGGATTTATCACACGGTTTGCAAAGAAAAACTTGCGACAGTTTCTATTCGAGCCGTTTTTGGTAAGTTTCAAAGAGTGGCCGCGAGTTCTTTGCCCTGATCGTATCTCGAAGAAAAAGGAATAGCCTAGTCGAAATCCATGAGGCCGTGCAATAAAGAGAATGTCACAGAAAAGTCGGCATGTAACCGTCGTATTTCAAGGGAATCGAGATTTAAGAGACGAAGTCGCTCCATGTAAGTTTCATTTCGGAGTCCATGAAGATTTTTTGTGAAAAAACGCTGTACTGATTCCAGGGCCTCAATGTCACCCAATAGGTGGGGGGACCAGACAGGGCATGCATACTCCAACAATGGCCTAACACAAACTTTGAAGGCCCAATCAAGGATCTTTGTGTCACCCGAAGTAAAACCTTTTTTACGATAGTAGCCCTCTGACGGGCCTGTTTTATGACATGTTTACAATGAGTCATGGGCACTTCACCGAAATTTACTGTACCGACGGACAAATGACCGACACAATGTGACCGAAAACAAATGAACCGAAAACAAAACACCGACGGATATATAGCCTACGGACAAATGACCGACGACCAGAAATCCGAAACAACAATCACCGACAGTGACATTAGACCGACAAGACAATATACCTAAATTGTTAGTAATAAATAACAATAATAACTGTTTTTAATACTGCAATGTTGTAGATGTGTTTTCAGCTGCAGTTTAGTACCAATTTTATTAGCAATAATTAACAAAAGAAATCATAATTTCTTACATTTGATCCTTTGGCGAAATGGATAAAATTAACCCTCTTAATTCAATGAGTTTTAATTGAAATAATCAAATGTACAATTGAGAAAATTGGATCTGTTTAAGTGCTTTTGTGCTTTACGAATCATATATTTAAAACGTAAAGCACAAAAGCACTAACATACATGCATCTCAATTGTACATTTGCTTATTTCAATTAAAAATCATTAATTTTTATCCGTGTACATTTTAACAAGTGAAACTTCAACCATATAACCCCCTTTTTTTACGGCACACTTAAAGTTTTTGTTTGCAATTTGTATTTGTGTCCTAGCTAAACAATTTCGGTTAGGATTGATGGAAAGAATAGATCCCCACCTTTGCGCAAATTAAGGTTGATATACTTTAATATAATTTTGGGGTTCAAGGGTTACTTATACGTAAAAGATGTATATCATCTTCCCTGTACAGAATTGTGTGCCGACTGTTTTTGCTTCATATTGTGCTTTTGATTTGTTGGCGGTTAAGGAGTTACAACCAAAAAAAAATAGTCTTTGGTGGGGTAAATCACCCCCCCCCCCCCTCCCTGGTTTTGAACTCGCCGTCATAGCCGCTTTCCTAGTTACTTTATGTGCATCCATACCAAATTTCATGCTTTTCACAGAAAGTGAACAATTCCATCAATTGTGGATCCCAAGCTGCCTTACTATGTGAAGTGTAATGTATTGTACATTGGGTGCATTGGGGACAACACGTTTGGCCTCTTTAACACATTTTATTCGATGAATCATTGACTTATTTAAAAAAAAAACGAATAGGACATATTTTGTAGACAATTCCATGCTCCAAATTTCGGATTAAACATATTTTCGTACCATAGCCGTTTCCGTGATATGCTGGAAAAAAAAACCGATTTCGGGCGCTTGTGTCCAAGATGGCGTTGTTAGCGCAACACTCTTCTACACACAATTATATTGGCTGAATCATTGAATCTATGAATAAAATGAATAGGAACTTTTTTGTAGAATATTTCATGTTCTACTTTTTTGGACCGAACATATTTTCTTGCCTGAGCAACCGTTACCCAGATAAATTGAAGAAAACCGTTTTCGGGAGCCATGTTTCCAAGATGGCGCCGTTAGCTCAGCACGGATTTTAGCTAAGGATTCTAGTACGTTAAACTTGATGTCATTACGAACATCTGTGCCAAAAATCGGCTTATTATCAATTATTTCGAGCATTTTATCTAATTTGACTGGGCTATTTGTTAGGCAGAATGCGGAAAATTGTGATTCAAGAAACTTACTTTGATGACAATGTACATGCACATGACAGACAAAACCACACGTTTATTACACCGAGCTTCCCCTAGCCTATACAATATATTAAAATCCTTGTGGTTTGAACACGAGAAACATGCTATCACATTATGAACAACCAAGTTAAACGATCCAGGTTTCGCCACGAATCTTAAGTTTAAATCAAACGGGAAACAGCAGTCTAGGATAACACTCGTAAACAAACAGAGACAAAATACGCAATCATCTAGTCCTTATTAAAGAGGTACAAGTTTTTTGGAGCATGAGATACGAGTCAGGTAGTATGTGAAGAGCAATAACTAACTTCCTCGAGCGAAGAGAGACGACGCCAAACTGGAAATACGCAATTGTTCACAGTGTCTGCTATAGAAATTCGTTGACGCCACACTGTCGTTGCAGACAAAAAGGCTAACGGGAAGTAGGTTTTATAGTGGTAAGGGAGATGCGCTGATTGAGTGAGCGAAGCAAACGAAAATCACTGTTGGTTAGCCAGTATGCATACAATCGTGATTTAAAAAGCTGATTTTTATGAAGCATGGACATACACAAAACAGACAAAACATCATTAAGCCCGTCCGGGTATCCTCTGGTCCAGTTTTAAACCGCATAGGATGCGAAGTCAAAAATTAGGAGGCAAAAATGATTGAACGAATTATAAAGGTCTTCAATGCGAGCTTCAGAAATTTCCCACATTGTTTCCAAACTGTTTTCCTCGATTACTTTGATAATTTGATACTTTGATTTTATCGAGCCTATGGATTCCGACAATCTTTCGCTCAAACTAGGGTTCAAATGGTTTTGTAGCGAGCGTTAACCGCTTCTGGTCATCTGCCCGAAAAAGCCCTAAGGCCAATTCAAACACAAATTGCGTTTACTTTCTTATATTACGAAGGAACTATAGAAGTAGATATATCCAAATTCACCCGTCTTTAGACAGGGCGGGTTTTCACAAGTCTCAAACGGATCGATTTCTGGTAAAATAATATAACATAATATTTAGTTTGTTACTGATTGTTACAGGGCATCGACAATACCCTTCATCCTGCCGAACGCTCGCCCTTTTTCTTTGCTACCGTGCAAAAATTGATAATTCTCGGCTTCATTCGTTGCTACCTTGCATCTTCTAGATCCGTTCTACTGCTTTTACTATGAAGACTAGAAGTCTTAACGCAATAGAAATAGAAAGAGATGATGCATCCACCCACCTAAATACCCAAGCGGCACATGGTAAGTGGAAGAGGTACTACCATTATGACAGTTGTTTTTTTGCCGCATGAGGAAGGCAACTGGAATACAACGGGCGGGAAACAACCGGAGAAAAACCCGTACATATATAATTCCCTTCACCAGGGGAACCTGGGCGGTTTAGCTGGTTCCCGCGAAATTCTATTTCTCAAGGCTTACATATCCGGGACATTTTGTATCCCATGAAATCCCAAGACGGCACTGCCTAAATTAATAGATAGCTTGCATCACTCGGCCAAAATGTACGCCGGTTTAGCCTACGTATGTTAAGGACATTTCCTATCCTGGATTACGTATCCAGGATACTTTCTATCCCAGGACATGCCGGGACAACACTGTCTGAATTAATTCCTTTTAACTTAACCTGGCCCCTTTAGCACCGCCAGTGCTGTTTGTAGAGAAGTATAGAAAACTGGAAAAAATGAACAATAAAAAGAAGGGGAAATTCGGGCACGGAAACTAATCTAACCTATCCCGTTCTGTTAGGTTACATGAGTGTCCGTGACCGAATTTCACCACGCAGGGTCAACAGTTTCACTGAGGAACAATTTTTAACACAACAGAAATAGAAAAAGAAAGAGACGATGCATCCACCCACCCAAATAGCCAATCGGCAGATGTTAAGTGGAAGGGGTACTACCATTATGACAGTTGAGGGAGGAAACCGGAATACCCGGAGGAAACCCTCGTACAACGGGGAGGGGGGAAACGACCGGAGAAAAACCCGTACATATACACTTCCTTTCACCAAGATCGAACCCGGGTCAGCCAGAGATGTACAACTGAAACCAGGACGCCTATCAAATCTGATGCCACAGTGCTGCAAGAAAGCCCCATAGGATGCAGGAGAGCAGCCCCTTTTACTCATTCCTTTGGTGTCTGGAATATACTTTGAAAATTAGCGTAAATATACGCAAAGAAGCTGGAATTGTAAAAAAAAAAAAAGTGGACGCCGGTTTCCTCGCGGAAATTTAATTTTTTTAGTGGTTTTCTTCACACACTGGCTAACGTAGGAAGCCGTAACACGGGAGCTAACATAGTTTTTCGCATCGTATTGCCTGATCCAAATTACGAACAAGGTTTATCTTTTCTTTTTCTTTTTTCTCTTCTTTGAGCAAAATAAAAATTACTAAATTTATTAACAACGTAATTTCATCATTTCTACACCCATAGACCAAATTATAGTTTGGAATTATAGCTCCGGAATTATAGCTTGGCAGAATACTTGCGTTGTGTTAAACGGTGAGGCGTATCGCACATGGCTGAGAATTGCATTTTAATTCGTATAAGATAGTATTGATTTGATATACAAAATGTCAACATATGGTAATTTACTACGCAATTTTTGTGTTAACAATAAAAGTATATTTTTATCGCCAAGTTAATCGCACCGCTTAATAATTCGAAGGTTAAATGAAAACTAGAACATTGCTACTTTTGGTAGCAATGTTCAAGTTTTCATTTAACGTCCAAAGTATTATTCGGTGCGATTAAGTTGGCAAATGTTTTGGTGTGTTGATATCATTCCTTTGAAGAGCTGAACCATTCGGAACCCCCCTTTTACCCCTTTTACCAGTTTTGGTTTTTGATATGATTTTTATTTTATTTTTATTTTAATTGTGTATTGACTCAACTCCACTACCGTGCAGATGCGTAATAAAGTGCCACGTCAACAAGAAATTAATTTTCAACAATTTGCACTATCTTTTACCTATAGGCCGAACCATTCTCAACTTAGTCACCTCTTTATAGGTTTTGGGTTTGGTTTTATTTAGTTAGTTTTGGTGTGTTGATATCACTCCTTTGAAGGGCCGAACCACTCTCAAGTTGGTGGCCTCTTTACCAGTTTTGGGCTTTGTTATTACAGTCGGTTTATTTTTCGTGAATTGGACGTGAATACAATTTCTTTGCTATTAGATTTATCGTGATACACTAGTGTGTCTAGGCACGCACGTCAGTATACACGTTCTCAGTGTCCGAACTTTGGCCGTCCAATGAGAGACGATGCCAACAATACTAACAATGGTTGTAACAATATGTTCGTACTTACGCGCCCTCCCACGCCGTTCCCGTTACGCCCCCAGGCTCCAAACCATAAAAAGTAAGCAGTTCGTATTGTACTGCACCCATTCATCCAATTTCATAGCTGGAATTAGCCTTCCCGTTACCTCGGTATCGATGAATAATCACCCTATGGAAATTAACATGGGGATGAGCGGACTAGCTAGCTAGAACTAGTAACACATTTACAACGTTATTGAGAGTCAGATTTTGCATTGAAAGCAGCTTACCTGGCATTCCTACACGAGTTAATTTTTGTCCGGTAGGACATTACTCTCGATTTCAACACAATTTTAGCTTTTGTACCGCAATATTATTTTTCCCCAAGTACCTGAAATGTGCCCAACTATGCTTCAAGATATAAGACACTGACGCTATGGCGTCGCGCTACAATGGTTTACAACCTCGACAATTGAATTGATTTGATGTTTATTGTGATGTTTGTTGCCTAACTTGGCGCGACACACTAGCGTGTGTCTTAATATATTTTAATTTTGGACATGTATTAGTGGCAATTGCTCTTCCTCTGCTCGTTCGTTATGAACAAATTCATTATTATTATAAATAAGGAGATAGGAGATACACATCTTTAACACTTTAGCTTTACCTGCCTTGTATTAGCTATACCTCTTATCCCTTTTTAAACTAAATTATACCCATTTTCGCCGCTTGGACGGATTCGAACTCTCAAACTTTGGAATAGCAGGATGACGTCCTAACCAATCAAGCTATACTGACTTAATCAATGTCGTGCACAGGAAGAGGGGCATTGCCCCTACCCTTTTCGCAAAATGCCCTTTTGTTAAAAAAAAAAATGTCGTTTTTCAGCCGGTATTTGCTGGTGCGCGCATGCCTAAGAAAGGGCCTAAAGACCTGAAAAGGTCTAAAACGCTAAAGAAGGAGAGAAAATGGTAAAAATAGAGCAAAACATTTTTTTTAAGGTTCCCAGTAAGAATGTCCACGAAAAATTTGCTGTGCCCTTTTACTAAAAGTTGCCCCTACCCTCTCGGAGGTCTGTGCACGCTACGGGACTTAATCAAAACACACGCTAGTATGTCGCGCCCGCCAAGATAAAACGATAACATCCAGATAAAATGTATATATGATAGGGATGTGCAAAACTCGAAATTTCGAGTCGAGTTCGAGTTTGACTTCGTTGTGTAAACTCGACTCGATCCTAAAACTTTACGAAATTTTCGAGTTTAGAGTTTTACGGAGTATCGCGATGGGAATCTCGTTACTCCTTTTTGCTTCTGTCATTCAGTCTGAGACTTTCTCACTTCTACAACCTTTAGTTTGGGACAGAGGAGATCTATGTTATCTCCTCTGTCGAGTTTTAGCAAAAAAGATTGTAATATCTTCAACAAATTGCAACAAAACTTACCACATTTACTTAAGTTTGTAGAAAAAATGCTTAAAAACTGTGGAATATTTCTTATATTTATATAGTGACTGTCGTGTGTGTAGTGTTTTTGATGCTGGAAAAACTATTTGGTTCAGAATTTGCATGGTTCCCACCAAAATACTGAAAGAATTTCCTCTGAGTTTTCCAGGTTTTCAGAGTAGTTGAGGTCAATTTCCAGGTTATTTACCGTAATTTTTTGAAGGAAATTTTTTCGCAGATGGGTTAACAGTTTTACTTGTTTCTAGGGTTGACATGTTGCAAGAAATCAGGTCTATTTATTGAACTTTTAGGTTTCAACACAAAAGTATTAAGATATAATTTTTACCACAATGTCTTAACATACTGTGTTTAATGCACTTTGGCCTTGGCCCAAAAACCTGGCTTTGCTTTTCTTCCGAAGTTTTCCAGGTTTTCTTTGTGAAAAATCATAGAATTCCCCGAGTTATTCTTAGTTTGTAAAACCATACTCAAAACTCGAACTCGACTCGAAACTCGATACTCAACTCCCAACTCGACTCGACTTGAAAAAGTTGTGATCGCACACCCATAATATATGAGCATGGCGACCACTAGACACGTTGTGTCTTTACAGCAAAGGTAGTTTGGCTGTTTTCAGCCATCTGTGGATAAATAACTATGCGATAGAAAAGGCTGAAACTTGTTTAATCGGGAGAGTTTGGTCGCCTGACAAGATAAAACTCACTATTAAGGACACAGCTTACCGTTTTCTTGTTGAAAAAACGACATGAATAACGTTGATATTTGCCTAATTACTGGCTAACGTTTTTTTGTATCACGTAAATAAATTCTTCCATGCGGTGAAAAAAACTGGTTATTAGCACATTTTAAAGATATTGCTCTATAGAAGTGCCCTTTTCATATGGACCTTTCTGATTGGTCAATTGATAGTTTTACAGTGTTTTAAACATTGTTATTAAGCAACAATGCCAAACTGGACGTTAAATAAATCCGTGCGTTTGCAGTACTAATAAAAAAAGCTAATCATATGAAAAAAGATGACTGCCGCCCTCAAAATCTAACGAAAGTCAACAAAAAAAAAAAACAAATGGAGCAGAAAACTATATTGGTGTTTCCATCTCATAATTACTAAGAAAAAAAATGGATTTCATCAATTTGGACCAAAAATATCTGATATCTACCCAAAAACAAAACTTGTTAAGGATTCCCACCAAGATTTTCGGCCGTGGGAAGTCGTGATATCAAATGCCAAGCTCTTTCGCCAAGCTAATCCCACCGACTAAGGCCCGTATTCCGAACGCTGACGCAGTACTTGGCCCCAAGTACGACTCCACTGAGCACGGATTGAAGTCTGGTATGGATTCCATATTCCCAACGACGACTCGTACTTGACTTGAGCAAGAGATCTCAAGTCATGCTCAGCCGAGCACGAGTTACAGAATACCATTCCTAAGTTACTCAGAAATTTCCTATAATCTGCCGTAGGAAAACATATAACACGCACATTCTCGACAAAATACGGTGCTGACTCCATGTAAACACGCATACAAGTTGGGAATCAAGAACAACAAACCATTTGTAAAGGCATTGGTGTTTACGCTATTGGTTTTATGAAAATAATAACCGAAAAAGCAAGAATGGAACAGCGATACCGAAAGTGAAAGTGTTACCGCCCTCCGCTGCTGAAATACGATACTATGCAAACGCCAAAATCCGCTTGCTATACGCGTACTTATTTTACGTAAACATCCTTATATAATTCTGGTAATTAAATATAAATGCCTTTACACTGAACTGAAAGTTGAAATATTACGTATTAAGCTAGAAAATAATTTGACCTGCATTAATGTAGGCCCGTGAATGTCTTTATTCAAAACTTTCCTTTTTTCCTTATAAAACCTACATGCAAAACTCGATGATAAAAATACCAGTACTTAAACACACTCACAGGTATTTCTTTTAACTAAATTAAGTTCGTTATACGTAAGAGGAATACAATTAAAAACTTAAAAATTGAACAATTGCGAAATTATGTGATTGGTGCCTCCATGTTAGCTTTCCTTTATAACTCATTTCTACAACATTAGTTCAAACGTATGCAAATATTGCAAACGCATTTTTTTTTCCAATTTTTTCTGTCGTATGAGTCAGTTTGGCGCAGTCGCTGAAATCTACATAAATTTTGAGAAAGCTATCGCGTGGGATGCACGAAAATAGTGAGAGCGTTTCTTGTCCCTTATAAAGAAGAAACACGAAAAAAATTAACAGCAAGAAATATAACGCAAATACAGCTCACATTAAGCCATTACTGGGGTACAACAATTATGGAAGCAAACTTTAGAATGTTAAGCTATATATTATAAGTATTTAATAAAATTTACACTAAAGAAATGTGGACCATTGAAAAAGACCTATGGAACTAAACATGAAAGTTACGTGTTGGTTGATGACAACTTAAAAAGCTGTCTATCATTTATATATTTTGTATTTATATCTTGAGATGTTATGTTAGTACAGATTTCCTTTTTATGCAATCTACTCGTATTGCTAAGATTGATTTTGTAGAAGTGGCTTCATAGTGTTTATGTAAGTACGTTATTGTTTACTATGGAAACAAAATAAAAAAAAAAAAAGGTAAACTGGTTGCAAACAAGTGGCAAATACGAATTTATTCTCTTTGAGGTTGCCATCAGTGAATACCTTCACGCATACAATTGCATACTACTTTGCTCTCTGCACTCCAACCAAAAGAAGACGTAGCAATTGTTCTCTACCACATGACGAAATGCCCCCCATACGGAAAGCCTAGTAATCGTCACCGCAATTGCCGCGCCGTAGGTAGGGCTGCCAAAATGCACAAAGGATTAGCAGCGAAGCTATTTCTTGCTTAAGGGGAGACTTGAGCGTACCTCATACCTTTCTCGAGATTCCATGCTTGAAACTTGACTTTGAGCATCGGTTGAAGTCTTTTTCGTTCAGAATACCATTCTCAAGTACGGGTTTAAGTTACTCAGGATTGGAGTCAGTGCTCGAGTTAAGTAAGGTTACAGAATGCCATCACGTACTTAAGCACGTTCTCGAGTTCAAGTCAAGTACTAAGTAAGCTTTCAGAATACGGGCCTAAGAATTCAAACGTTAAATGAAATAATTGAAAATTACTCAGTAAGCAATTTTCATATATTTCATTTAACCTTTGAACTATTACTCGGTGGGATTAGCTTGGAGAAAGAGCTTGGCGTTTGATACCACGACTTCCCACGGCCGAAAATATTAGCGGAAATCCTTAACAAGTTTTGTTTTGGGGTAGATAAAATACTTACATTTTAAAACGTATAAGAAAAATAATCTACTTAATAATTATGGATCCCGGCTGACCTGATAAGAAAAGAGTCGATAAGAAAAAAGGTAAAAGGCCGGACAATCACTTTAATCGCTTCTCATTGTTTTCGTGCACGTGTAATGTCTTGATTGATTGATTGATATTTTATTGAGCCGATAAGGCCTCCAAGCCATTCGTTCACAAACTTACAAATAAACTAAAAGCTACTTACAGACTAATACAATCAATATCTTTGCTACGGTGCCTAACAATTCCTGGTGCACGTGCTAAGGATTGAAAACTATCGTCCAAACCGTTGATTGTTGATGGGTAAAATGAAATTGGCAGCTGGAAACGATGCTATGGCTTATATTTTAATTTGCAGATGAAGGTTTTCAGAGCTGAGCTCCAGAAAAACGGGTCCCAGCTGCGTTGTGCCCGGGAACGATGCTTGAGCAAGCCAATTTTTAAAACGGTGCACCCAGTGATTTGAGCTATGGGATGCGCTGATTGAGTGAGCGAAGCGAACGAAAATCAGCGTTCGTCAGCCAGTGTGCGCAAAAATTGGATTGAAGAAACTTAATTCGGTGAAAGCATTTCTTAGCCAGTGTGCGCGAAAATGGGAGTGAAGAAACTTAATTCGGTGAAACATCCACAATACTGGAAATGGTGCAGCTAACACCAGCCGTGCGTAGCACGGGCTTCCTCTAGTATGACATAATTATTTCATTTGTTGGTGATTGTTAATTAAAGGATTAACTGAGCAATAAACGGCTTAGCCGTTTAGAAAAAAAACAGAGCTCGTATCCCCATACTCACAGCCCTGAAGGTACACGAATAAAAACGGATTAGAGTTCACTCGAAAGCAACGAACTATAATTTGAACTATAATTTGTGTATGCATTTTTATTTTTCAATTTTGTAGCGTTTTGCTGTTTATGGCGTCTATTTTGTGTGTGTTTGTGGGTTTACGTTTAGTTCAAATTATAGTTCGTTGCGTTCGAGTGAACTCTAATCCGTTTTTATTCGTGTACCTTCAGGGATGTGAGTATGGGGATACGAGCTCTAATGTTTTTTTTTCTAAACGGCGAAGCTGTTTTTTGCTCAGTTAATTTGTTGGCTTTTTTCGCTTCCATTTTATATGTGTCCACTGTCCACCGATTTTTGTTTTCAAAAAAACGGAACATAGAAATGGATACTTATGTTCAGGTTCCGCCGAAGGTTTGTGTCATGATTATTTGATGACAACACATTAGCGTATTTCTGGATTTAGCATGCGTCATATCGATGAGTAGTTGATTCTGGATTGTTTCAGTATCGTGGCAACAATTGCGGAAACAATTCAACTGGCTTCCCGAAGCCCGCATTAAAGTAAATAAGTCAGTCGGTCATGTCGGCCGCCCAATTTTGAGTGGACCTCACAATTTAAGACTTCGCACTCTACGGTTTAAAACTTGAAGATTTAAGGAAAAATCAAGACCATTTAATTTTGGTTCTCCACAACGAGCTAGCTAACTTAAACAACGATAATGTTAGTTTCCCGGCACCCAACCATGGTTGCATCTACAGATTACAGATTAGATTTATTGAGAGTCTACAGGACCTGTGCAGTCATACACTCTACTATAATTTAATTCTAAACTTATGCCTAATCCAGATAACCATAGCAATATCCTGTGCACACTCATCTTGAATACCTTCGAATTACATTTTGAAAAACTAATTAAAACGCCCGGTCATCTTACAGAACCGAAGAACCTGCCTTAGAGCTGAGGTACCAGAAATGTGCGGGGGTACACCAAGAACCTCTTTCAGATCCACCTCCCAGTTCTGCATGGAGGGCCCAGTTCTGCATGGGTTGCATCTTGTTCGAGTGAGCTATAATCCGATATTGTGCGCCTCGCCTATTGTTACCCTATTGTTACATGTTATAGCATTATTAACATTTTGACATTGTTAGCCGCTCCGCCGCCGCCTCCTCCTCCTGTCCAAATTTTTTGAAATTCTCGTGCGCAAACGAACTCGAATAATCACGGCCAGGCCGTGCTAATAATGACCGAAAATCAAGGGCATTATAAAACAATGTCCTAAGGGCGCTGTCGCCCTTTTTTTTTTATATTGTCCCGAGGTTTTCGGTTGTCATCCATTATAATGCCCATTGACCCTACAATACAAAAACACGCGCGCCGCTTCGTTGGCTCTTGTTGCTGAAGAGGAAGATCGTCTAACAATACACAGACACGAGCGCGAAGTCGAACCAAAAGTGCAACAAGGGCGGGCATAATGCCAACAAAAGTGCGGATTTATGCCACCCTTTTTAGCCTACAATAGTTAAACAATGCCTTAGCAATTGTTGAGCGTATTAACCGATTTTTTCGTGTATTATTTTCGTGTATTTTTTTGTGTGTTACAAATCCGGTTAATATGTTCAACAATCGGTAAAGCATAGTTTAACCATTGTTACATCTGGTCCCGATATTTCTCAAATGGGCGTTACTACGTATTCCACAATACTCTTGTGTGTACCTTTGTGTGCTTGCACAGTTGTTTTTCCGTTAATATAGTATATATTTTTCGTTAATATAATATATAGATTTTATAACGAAAGACGATAAATGACCAAGGGTGATCAGGTTGAAGATACTCAATCGCATAATATAGATTTTTTTGAAGCGAACATCAAGCCCGATTGGCTCAGTAGCCTCCTCATCACATGATGAACAAATAAAGAGGTAGCTTTAATCTCTTCTTTAATGTTTGCAGCAACGCCGCCAAACGCTTTATACAAACGATCTTTCTGAACAACATGGAATAGAAACGAGCTGCTTCCAAATGACGGGTTTTTAACCATGTGTCAGTTAACAGCAACCACATGATAACTGTAATCGTAAACATATTAATAAAGTCCGTAAAACATGGCAAAATGTATTGACCGATGCTTAGACCCCCCCCCCCCTTCCTTTTCACAACATATTAAACTTAACACGACTGATTTTAATACCCTTGATGAGATTGGTAAATTGGCAGAGGATCTTCGGAAAAGCTCTCGTCACAGTTAGAAACATTAAGAGAATCATTCAATCATTGATTCATTCAATCTTTGAAAAACCCGAAACTGTGGCTTTATTTTGGTTGGGACATTGTGAATGGGTTTATTGCATATCGCATTAGCGTACGCATCCGTGCCAGCCAACAGTTAAACGAGATCAACGAGCGCCAGTATAAAGGCGATTTAAAGACAGAAACTTTTAGAGAAAATTCTGCCAAAAGGCGACAAAGAAAAGAAACGAGAGACTAATGGCTGTAGATGAAAGGCGGATTTCCATCGCATTTTCCGATTTGATTTCAGAATCGGACAAATTTAGGAAGTTGCTACGGCAACGAGTCAACCAAGCGGATGTGCAACTTCTCCGATTTCCTTTCTTTTTCCGAAAGGTAAGTCCAGCGTAGCGTATAGTTACCTTTCTCCGACGTGTACCCATGTTTTGCCCACGCAAGATCACAATCGCATCAGATTCCAGCCCAGCAAAGAAGCAGGGACGTTTTTATTCACCCCCCCCCCCCCCCCAAGTTTGGCCAGTTGGCAAATCAGTCGGCAAAATAACAGCATTTTTGGTCAGTCGGCAAATCAGTCGGAAAAATTACATCATATTTTTGTCTAGATGAAAAATTATGTCGGTAAATTTCTGGCTTACACCCCTCCAACTTTTATCCTTGCTGATGTCTCTGCAAAGAAGGAGGCGCTTGAAACAACAGAAAATTTCGTCGAGGAATGTCAGAATCCTTTCAAATTCAGCTTAAAAAAAACGATTACGATATTAACAGAAATAGATCGGACGGCATTTCTGTCAGATAAATTTTTTATAGCACTCCATAACCTTTTCTTCATAATCCATTCATCACAGTTTTATAGTTTACAGCAAGCATAACAATTCCTAATCGCTTCCACCAACATTCTAATATCATAATTCTGCTAGTGGAATAAAAGAGCATAATCAGCATAGCAAAAGGAGTACAACCCCCGGGCAAGGACAAAAATAACAATACAATAACAATGACGACAATGGGCTTCAAACACTACCTTTCAATCTAATAACAATTGACGATAATACCATAATGACTTATTTATTTCGTAGATGCTAGCTATTAGAGCTGAGTTGAATAGTTTCAAACTTGGTTGAGTAACTATCACTGCATACACGGTCGTTGTTGCGGGCTTATTGCTTCGTAAGGCACAGCAAAAGGAGGCTTGAGTTGGGGTGCACAATATATTATATTCCATACAAAAATAAGAAACAAAGGTAAAGGGAAGTAAGGAGGAGGAAAGGGGAGGAAAGCGTGAAGAAAGTTGAGGTAAAGCCTTGTTCGCATTATAGTCCCTCCTCTCCTAACCTGGGTGACCACTCACTTAACTTGAAAACGAAAATGTTCATTCGCATTACCAACTTCCTCTCTCATAAACCCATTTATTTCAACCCTTTTTCCCTCTACGTTGCGTTCCGCCACCCCCTACACACATGCACGGTCTCTCTCAAGTCTCACCTAGATTTTTGTATAGCAGCAATTAAAGCTGTTCGTTCGCATTTGCTTTTCACCCCTGTGCCCTAGCCTTGAGGCCACAACGAACCTATATAGCTAGGACAGGGAAAGGACTAGAGGTGGGCGCGGGTCCAATTTTTGGGAACCGAAATTGCCCGCATTTACAGAAACTGGAACCGACCCGCAGGGAACCGCAATGTCTGAACTGACAACCGAACCGACCCGAAACCGCAAATGTGTGCTGTAATAAGACCCGACCCGACCCGAACGCGGTTTACCCGCGGTTAACCGCTAAATACAAATCTAACAAAGACATTGATTACGAAAAAAAAAAAATTTTGGAAACAAAAGAAAGCCACACGAAGCCATTGTTATAAATCAACAAACGCCTTTCTTTTGATTATTATTTTTCGTTCTTCAAAGAATTTTTTAGTTAGTTAAAAATAAGTTTAAAAAAGTCTTAACAGCGTGCGTCCCTTCCTCCTCTTCAAGCGTGCATTTGCTGTTTGTATGGTTTAATTTGCTATTGACGGCGCACTGAAGTTTCGGTTTTGGTTCTTGCATTTTCTCAATTGGCCTCAATTGGCCTTGCCTATCGTTGATTGTTTCGCATTTTCTATGACACGCGGTTATCAGCGGTTATTTATTTTAGCTTGCAGTTCACCCGCAAATTAACCTGAAACCGCACGTAATTTTATTTTTCAGACCCGCAGCTGCCCGCAGACCGCAGTAATTATTTTTTTTGTAACCGACCCAACCCGGAACCGACCCGAACCGCATCGAACCGCGGTTTACCCGACCCGCGCCCACCTCTAGAAAGGACCTTTCACAACATTAAGAGAGCTCCCCTAACTTAGGCAAGACAGATGTCGTTCGCACTACAGCTCTCCTCTCCCAAGTAGGCGGGACCAGACGAAGTTAGGAGAGGAGAGATGGTAATGCGAACAAGGCTTAAGATATGGGAGGAGGGATGGAGAGGAAGAAGGGGAAGAGAGGGAGTTAGGAAGACAGGGATAGGAAAGGAGAAGAGATGGTAGAGGGGGGAGGAGAGGGGCATAGCAGGGAGGGAAAAGGTAGTGGGGAAGAGAGGCCGAAGGCAGGGCGGGAAGCGGGGAGAATAGTCGAATTATTAACGTCCTTTTCAACTCCTATATGCATAGGAGCATATGATAGGAGCATACAATTATTTGACTTTTAAAACGAGTTATATGCATCCCCAGCTTTTATTTTTTACTGGTCACATGTTTCCGATTATATTACTTTAGCCGCCATATTGAAAACAAAGATGGCTGCCATTATCCCTCCCCCCCCCAAAAAAAATCTACTGGAACTCTAGAAAAATAAGCCTAGAGTGATGCAACTGCCATCAATTGATTCTCATTTGAGTAGTACCCTACATGATGCGCGTCACTTTGTGGTAATGAGGATCTATTGGCCGCCATAGTGAAAAAAAAAATGGCTGCCACTGTTTTAAAGAGGTGTTCAAAATCTTGAATTAGCCGCCTGAGGTTAATGTAACTAACTGCAATAAGATTTTTTAAGTGTTTAACTTGATATTCCAGTCAAATACTTATAGGTTTTGAACTTTGGTTTAACGCTTTTGCACGTCAATTTGACACTTTTGTACTTGGATTTAACACTTTTGTACTTCAATTTAACGTAGTGGATTTCAAATTATCACTCTTGTCTTTGGATTTAACACACTTGCACTTGAATTTAACACTTTTGCACTTGAAATTAAAGCATTGAAATTACTAATGTTTTTTATTCGCTGTAAAGAATGTGAAATTATACGAATTTCGCTTATACAGAAATTTTTACTAATTGCTACTGTAATGTAATTTCGCTGCAACGCTTCCGAAACTCTACAAAATATCCTACGGCGCTTTAAAGAAATGACGATTAAGAGAGGTGTTTGAAGCGAAAACGAAAGTGAAATAACGATTACTTTAGAGATACTAGGTGGTTCAGAACCAAGACCAAGAGAGTGAGTGATGATTCACAAAGATATTTGGCCAGTATAAGTGGGGATGACGAAACGGATGTTAGAAATCTTGACAGCAATTATTACTGACTTGACGTACGTACGGCAACTATAGAGCAAGTAGTACCAAGAATTTATACCAAACCCTATAAATTCTTGGTAGTACTAAGCAATGAGCCTGCCACGGAAGCCACGGACCGACGACGAGTCGCAAGGGGCAGCTATTCAAAAACATCAAATGAATCAAAATCATTGAGCTTGTAGCTGACGAAAGAATTCACAAGGAGGAACTGTACATAAAAATTAGGAAAAAGTAAATAAAACGAAAATATCACTATTATGTTTTTTAATGTCACTACACTGCATTTTTACAGTATATAATTATAGGTGGCAGACATTTACAAATTAGTAAACATTCTGTTTCGGAAGGAGAACCGAGTGGGAAAACCTAAAAATAAGGAGGCCGGAAATTTACACAGCATAAACTAGAGATAATATGTAAATTTCCAGGAAGTTTACAATGAGAAGCGCCTCGTACACATATAACTGTGAAGGTGCACACGCCGCCACTGGATTCCTTGGGCGCACACCTGCCAGTGTTATCATAAGCGGCCGTGTCTGCTTGTGAGCGCGCGAATAGAGTGGTTTGTTGCTTGTAACTAGGTTGTAAGAAGCCAGCGACCGCAGGTGCACGAAGGTTCGAGCAAGACTTGTTAGGAATATGTGCAGTTAAGACGTTAGAAAACCCAACGTGAGTCGTTTGTCCTGTGAAGTGAAAGCCTCTCGCACAAACCTACACTAGCAATTAGTAAAAATTTCTGTACAAGCGAAATTCGTATGATTTCACATTCTTTACAGCGAATAAAAAAAATTAGTAATTTCAATGCTTTAATTTCAAGTGCAAGTGTGTTAAATCGAAAGCCAAGAGTGTTAATTTGAAATCCGCTAACGTTAAATTGAAGTACAAAAGTGTTAAATCCAAGTACAAAAGTGTCAAATTGACGAGCAAAAGCGTTAAACCAAAGTTCAAAACCTGTAATAATTACTGGGTCTTGGCAGCCATATTTAAACCAAGATGGCCACCACCACATCCGTACAACTGCTGGCAACTCGTGAATGATTCGTCCTAGAGTCGTGAAACCGACAGCAATCGTTTCCCGTTTGAGTACCCAGCATAATGTGCATCACTTTGTGGTAATGACGTTCTATTGGTCACCATTTTGAAAACAAAGATGGGCTCGACGGAAAGCCACACGTGTAGGTTCCAGGTTCCAATTATGTTCTCTATAGGCGTTTATCAAATCCGTTAGAGCTGCAAGCATCATTGTCAGGAAGGATTTAAATGATGGTGACGACAGCATTGATCACAATACCTCTGGAATTCTGCAGTTATATTCAAAAGTAATAAATTACTGCAGGCTACGTTAATTGCATGTGTTTATATGACGATTTCAACAAGATTTAACACCATTTTAGCACAACGTCAGCCACATTTGTTTTTAAAATGAGTGCCACTAGCGCATTACCGCAGAGTGATGAACATCAGGATGGGTACTCAAACGGCAAATGATTGCGGACAGTTTCACCAGTCTAAGATGAATCGTTCAAGAATTACAGGCAGTTTCATGGATGTGGTGGTTGCCATCTTGGTTTAAATATGGCTGTCAGAACCGGGTTATTAATTATTTAACGCGAACATCAAGTTAAACACCTAAAAGTATGTTATTGCAGTTAGATACGTTAACTTCAGGTGGTTAATGCAAGATTTACCACCTTTTAAGGAAACAGCAGCCATAGTTTTTTTTCAAAATGGCGGCCACTAGGACTTCATTCCCCCAAAGTGATGCACATCATGTAAGGAACTCAAATGGGATTCGATTGCTGTCAGTTGCACCAACCTACGATGATTCTTTAGAGAGTCATAAGTAATTCCAGGGAAGTAATGGCGGCTAAAGTGCTGTCATTGGAAACTTGTGACCAAGCAAAAATGAAAACTGGAAATACATATAACTCGTTGCAAAAGTCAAACACCGTGGACCTAAATATTCCTACGGGACTATACCGTAGCTACTATACCAATAGGTTAAAAAACAATGACTAATAGGTTTAAAAGAAAAGGGTCAAACGGTTTTAGCATGCGTTAACCGCACCCGGTCATCTGCCCGACCAATAGGTTAAAAACACTTAGGAAAACAATGGGCTTTAAACAATGCCGTCAATGTATTTAGTCACAGAGCATGAAAACAACAAGAAAATTGGTAGAAAATACCGATACAGTATTCACAAAGAATGACGGTTATAAAGAATTCACAGTTAAAATGTCTGTTAGAGAATACAGATTCACACAAAATGTTGTTTTCAAAGAAATATTTACAAAGTAAAATATCTGTTACACAATTTCTGCCAGCCTAATATAATTAAGATAATTGTGGGGGATTTTGGGCGTAGGAGGAGGAAGAGATTTACGTCGGTCTCCCAATTTTGCAATGCAGCGTATTTAGTGGAGACCGTAGGTCGCCGCGTGTTTGTGACCCGAACTTGGTCCGGGCTCTCCATAGTATACGAGTAAACCGCTAAGCTGTCCGTCCGTGTGCGTAAAAACGAAACACGCCAGCGAGACTGCTTTGACAGCTTGAGAAATTTGACAGGCTGGCTTAGTTATTTTACCATCACCAGTTTAATAATTTTGCAGACAAGAATCTTACGATTTTTACTCGTCGTTTAACGCCTATTTTAGTGAACACATGAAAGAAATTAATTTTATCATCAATTTCCAGGTTACCATCACCATAGAGCTATAGGGAACTTTACAGAAAGCGTCACATACCGTAAATCGCATATTTTGGCCCTGCCAAAAGCAAAGGCCCGCCCCTTTCGCGAAATGCTTTATGGTCAGAAATCGTGAAATTACCTAGTTATTACCTGGGAGCACGGGTAGATGCGAGCACTGGGGCGTCTGATTCGATAGGCGTCCCAACTGTACATCTCTGGCTCCTTACAGACCCAGGTTCGTTCCTGGCGAAGGGAAGTATATATGTACGGGTTTTTCTCCGGTTGTTTCGCGTCCGTTGCACGAGGGTTTCCTCCGGGTACTCCTGTTTCCTCCCTCTTGCGGCAAAAAAACAACTGTTCTTGATGGTGGTAAAACCTTCCACTTAACATCTGCCGCTTGTGGGCTGTAGCTAGTTTATTTCACGATTTCTGACCTTAAAGCATTTCAGACCATAAATTTTCTACTAGAAATTTACTAAAAGCTTCGTACATTCAAGGAAATCAATGTTTCAGCCCCCTTAACTCGTGTTTTTGCTACACCAAAACTAACTAAAAGCTTCATACCTAAAGCAAACTAAATAAAGTAGTAAACTAATAAACTAAATTCCTGAACAAGTGTGAATAAAGGCAGTGCATTAATGCCAGACCGAACCCAGATCACGTACGTGAATGATCGCATAAACGCCAAATTTTCCGCGATGAAGTTAGGCCCTCCAGACCCTCCCAGACCCTCCCTGGACGGATTCAAATTATAACTTCGTTACGGCCCACCCAATTTTTTTATCGAATTAATTTTAACAGCCCATGGGCATTTAATAGGCGATTTCTGGTATTCGGCATCAACTACTGCATGTACAAGGGTGTTAATCCCATGGAGGAAAGAAAAGAGATGGAGCTGGCATGACGTCACAGCTACGCGCTACCTGCTGAATCCAGTTGGCAGAGGAAAAGTCGCGTGGCCGCCATCTTGGTTAGTTCAGCACTGCTTGTCTATACCACGCGCCATGGCTGTTTGCTGTGACGTGCATATCACGTGACTGGACTAGTCCAATCAGACGGCCAAACAGCCGTTGTTCTCCTTCGTCATTGGCTAACTCATGGTGACGTCACGGCAAACAGCCATTGCGCATGGTTTACATGCGTTCGCAACGCACATTTCTTCCATATCTTTTCAGTTTTTTCGATGAAAGTAGAAAAAAAAACTGGCTCAGCAATTTCAACTTCAAAAATAGCAATCCAAGACACAATCAAAATTCAATTACAGTATCTTGGGTTTTGTTAATGCAACGTTTAAGGTTGCTTTAGAATACTTTTTCAACGTTTTAGACTCGTTGTGAATCAAGGAGTTTTAATAAACGTAGCCTAAACTTAACCAAAGTACTAGACATTCAAAAAAAAAAATACTGCATTCTCCAAGAAAATAATATTTTAGTCGTAGTAACCAAGGCTTCGTTTGTGGTTTCCTCAGCTGAAAGTTATACAAATTGTGGAATCTTTTTTCCGACTTGAAATACGTAAAAATAGAAAAAAGAAAAGGGAATTACATTTTGCAATAAAACGAAAAACCCATGACCAGGGCCAGTAGCTACGAATTTTTTTCTGAAGGATGGGGAGGGGGGAAGGGACTGGCAAAAAAATAAACAAACTCGGTACCATTTCAATGCAAACAAAAACTCCTGACGCCAAAAATACTTCTGATATATATTAGAAAAAAACTGAAATTGAACTTGGGTAAGCTTTTTTAAGTCCCTCTTGTCTTTCTTGGGGACACTTATATTTTGGAGAAAAAAAAATTGAAATATCCATGACCAGGGCCGCAGTTGGGATTTTGCTATTGGGGGGAGGGGGGTTAAGGGTAAGGAAAGAGACGGGCAAAAAAAATCGGTACTATTTCATTGCAAAAAAGAATTCTGACGTCAAAAAATACTGAAATAGAATGGACAAATTAAAATTGGACCTGGGTAGAATGGAAAATAACTGAAATTGAACCTGGTTAAGTTTTTTTAAGTCCCTCTTGTCTTTCTTGTGGACACTTACCACACCGTAGGCCCCCCCCCCCCTCCCCAAAGCCTGCGACCCTGTCTATGTCCCTATAATGGGGTTTAATTGCTCGCTCCTTTAAGTAAAAAAAAATGTATTCAGTAAATAAACTTTTGAAATTGCAGTATATTTATAAAAGGCATAGGTTTTTTTTTCGCCGTCACTACAACTACTACATCAAATAAAATAATAAAACCATGATTTCAAAGCACTTTCCCCTACACAAGGCAACTGGGAAGATTTTCTAGTTGGGCATTAGGAAAGGTAGGCCTACTTGTAATAATGATCATCCGCACTGACATTACAGCATAAAGGTCAAAATGTCGATATTTTTCCCAACTACATAATTTCATGTGAACTCCAGTTAAACTGGCAATGAATTTTGAATCAGGCAAACATTTACATTTTATATTACATAATTACATTTATTTACATTTTATGTCGCACAGTTACACGAGGTTTCTTCTTTTCCATCCTGTTGGTGCAGCCGAATGCCACGCAAAGGCCATTGTTCAAAATTCAATGACAGTTATGGTAAATGACGGGCTATGGTTACTAATAATCAAGATAACATCTCTATAAATGCCTAATAATATTGGTTTAGTACCCACGTGAGTACCATAATTGTCATTGGCTTGGGTGAACTAAGCGAATCCATCTCTCGAACTAACCAAGATGGCGGCACTACCGTGAGGCGACGAAAGCGCCCTCCCTCGGTTGTCCCTACGATGACGTCATGCCACCTCCATCTCTTTTCTTTCCTCCATGGTTAATCCTAATTCGATATTCCGACTGGCAAGGACGCATCCCATAACTCCCGATCCGCGTTAGCAACGTACTTTTAATGTCCGGATAACAATGGATTTCCGCGGGGAATTACACACTGACAATGGCTCTTTTGCAGCAGCGGGCGGTTGACTTCCTGCTGCCGCCTTTCGATGTCATCCTGTTAGGCAGTCATTGTTCAGTATCCAAGTGGCTGACAATAGCAAGGAGAACACACGTAAGTGGTGGCCTCTTTGTATCGTCCCTTGTATTGTATGGAATGCGATTTAGCGCGTTACAGGCGATCTATTAGCGTGAATTCTTTTACTTTCTACAACAATATTAGGTTTAAGATACTCCGCTTCTAGCGTATTACAGGCAATCTATTAGCGTGAATTCTTTCAATTTCTACAACATATATTAGGTTT
>JAHWFP010033629.1:0-16586 GCA_023313725.1 Lithobius niger | reverse complement strand
CCCCCCCCCCCCCCCCCCCCCCCCATTCTTTAGGCCAGTACGGTAGAGAAGTTCAGGGAGATTGTTCGATTTTAGGGAGCACGAACTCAGCACGAATACCAAATTGCCCCACGACGATGAGAGGACTTTTGTGATAGATGTGGCAGTAATAGAGAAAAAAATAATACAAGCTGTGACTGTTGAGGTTGAGGAATTTTAATTATCCGTATTAATAATGTTGTTGGCTAAAGCCTGCTGGGAAACACTTGTTTCTTAATCCACCGTTTGAGAAACGACGTAAATATCTTAAAGGGCCCCATAAAAACAATACCGTTTAGCATCATGGTAGGAAGACGTAATACATTGCGCAACGCAAATCAATGAATTCGTAAAAATCTCACTCACATGCGCACAAAAGTACGCATAACGTCAGAAGCTCCAGTGACGTCATTTGGCGGGAAAAAAAGATAATGAGCTCGGGAATGACCAACCTTACCTAATACTATCGTTCCACTCGACCTTGGTCTGAGCTGTCTACATGTTAAGTACACTACCCTACCTAAAATCATGGGAATAGGGTCAAATCGTGGCTTCCTGGGTGAGCATGTGCCTTTTCTAGGTTATGTTACTGTAACTGAAATGGTTATTTAGAAACTATTCAACACGTGCTAACTAAAAAAAAATGCTATTTTTCTAATTTAAAAAACATTCTCCTTATTGTAAACAAATTCTCCCAAAGAACAGCGTTCACAAATTACGCAAAACTTTTTTCTAGCAACGTAAACTCCCCCCTCCGCCTCCTTTTGTAACACCAGTTTACCGAAAATTATTTTGCGACAATTAGTGTGTTACGTAACACTTCGTCATACTGCCCCATCTCCTCTCCTCCCCCCCCCCCATCATAACACATGGTAACACATTTGGCCAACCCCCTCCCCACTCCAGGTGTTACGTAATTTGTGAACGCTCCCTGAACCCGAATATTGTTCGGTTCGCTCACAAATCCTACTTGTTAAATGTTAATGCATATTGATTGGTAATACTAAAGATACGTTCTGTGCAGCAGCAGTTTCTAATGTTCAGGGCCGTAGCTACCGGGGGGGGGGGGGGTGCTTGGAAAAGCGTTAAAAACTGCGAAGTTTTCTTTATTCAGCAGGAAAATGCTTTTTTATTTTTATTATTCTGGAATATCTATATTTTACTGATACCATACTAGTGGTCTCTGTGGTTATAAAAATAAACTGAAGCCACAAGCTGTTCGTTCGGATTAGTTTAAAGGGCAAAAAATAAGCAACCAAGTCAGCTAAGGTGAAGGACGGTAAATGAGACGTGCAGCGAAGCCCAACCGTAGTGCCATTGAACTGGGGCAGTTGGCACAGCAATTTTACACTCAAGTCTAGGTTTCTTTTTAGCTCCACCACCTCCCCTCGATGAAAGCAAGAGCAACTATGCTGCTATTCTGCCATTAAAAAATAACGCTGCTAAATGTACCAAAAACAAACGAAAAATTCTGCGTTTATAACTTTCAGGAATAAAAAGAAGAAAAAAATTTACTCAAAACTGTGGGAAGCAAACGAATTTGCTCCCCAAAAGGGGAATGGGATTGACGAGTCTGTCGTTTCCACCTAGGCAGTTGGAATTGTTCCGGCGCCGATCTTCGTCATGATATCTCAGTGGATACGCTAATGTAGATAGAGAAAGCGTTACGACGATTGCGTAGCCCCTCAGAGTCCGAGATAGAAGCCATCTGGTTACGTCGCCAACAATTGATCAGAGCCTAGGGAGTGAAACTAGTTAGGAGAAGGAAACTTGTAACAACCATGACGGCAAATCTTGGTTCATTCAGGGAAGTTTTGTAGCGACGTCGTCACATTAGAGTAAAAATTCTAGAAAAGTCTAAGCCCCAGAAGACAATCTCCTTTACATGGTTGCGGCCTCTACTCTGTCAATCAGGGTTGGTGATTCTACGTTAGTTACAACATGGAAACAATCGGCAGTGGAATTTCGGGGCCAAACATGGCGGATATTCTGCTGATGGGTATTTAGGTTTGAACCGTTCGACAGCTCGGCTCAGAGAAGAAGGAAGCTTAATAATAGCTTAACAGAGAGTACAACGTTATTACGCTAACCATTGTCAGTCCGCACGGACACGTGCGTTTGTCAGTTACTATGAATTAATCGCCTAATACTCTGGCATATTCACACATGACGCAACAACAGTGGAAACGTGTGAAGAGGTGCAACCTCATTACAACCCTGTGACTTTACATAACAACTCCCCGAAACACCCCCCCCCCCCCCCCGTGAGGTTGTGGCAGTTCACAGGTTTACACATAACAAATGTTGCCCCTTTTAAAGGGTGCGAGCGATATCCATGTAAAACACAATATCATGGACGTTTACCATCTACCTCATGGCGGACATTTATCCTCAATATTTTACAGATATGAGTCACTATTCTATGACGAACGTCCCACATTAGTAGAGTGTGGTTTCGACCAACAGCCTCTGTACACAAAAGGGGAAGACCAATAATCTCTAAGTTAAAGGTAATGGGTTAATTGGTTTGCCGCCTTATACAATGTTAATAAAACAAGTGTTGTTAGTTAATTGAACACTCTTATGAGCTATACTGGGAGGTGTTATGGTATGTTACCAACCAGACCCAAAGTTGACATGAAACTTCGCATACGTTTAGAAGAAACGTGTTTGGTTAACATATCGGGCACGAGGTCCTCCGTAGGTTTATATTCCAAACGGATGTCGCCTAATGCCACGTGGTCCCAGAGGAACCACAATTTCCGCACGTAATGTTTGGATCTAGATGAAAGGTCTAAATTCTTAACCAAGCTGACAAGTGATTGGCTATCAGTCAAAAGAGGGACTGGTTTTTGACAGTTATGTATGCCTAACTCCTGACATATGTCTATAGCCCAAAGAATTTCTCGTGCGCACTCCGTCACTGCCATCATTTCTGACTCCATACTGCTCAGACAGGCCATGGTCTGTTTCTGGGCTTTCTAGAAAATGGTGCTGCCGAGCAGATGGACCAAGTACCCGGAGAAACCTTTCCCATCACATGTAATCCCCCATGAGACGTCACTCATGCCGACCAAGGCTGTGTTTTTGTTCCATGGGAATAGTAATCTCCAGAGCTTCGTGGTTTTTAAATACTTTAGCACCCGTAGTGCGGCGTCCATATCGGCGGAGTTGGGGGAATGGTTGAACCGTGACAAAGTGCAGACGGAAAAGGCTATATCGGGTCTACTGCCCTCTGCAATGTACTGACGTGAACCAATAAGGGACTGATACTGAGTTAAGTCCGCAGGGGGCGAATCGTTACAGTCATCTATCTTTTGGGAAAGTAGGCCAGGTGTTTTGACTGGCTTCGCCTCTGTCATACCGTAACTAGTTACCAACTTGTCGATATATTTTATTTGGGACATTGAGATCCCTAACTCTGTAGTCTCGACCAAATAATCTAAGTATAAGCTATGGGAGGTCTCTACTACGGTAAAATGCTGGTTAATTGCCTGTATTATGCGCACAGCAAGCGGTTCATCAGCGATAGTCATGAAATCGTCAACGTGGGCCGTGAGGGCGAAGAACACCCCATCTTCAAAAGTGTAGAATACACAAGGATCACTAGACAAACGTTTAAGGCCTACTCGGAGGAGGGTGTCCCGCATACATAAATACCAACATCTTCCGGAAGAAGGAAGTCCGTAGAGGGCCTTAACTAACCTACATACGACATCTCCAGGCAGTTTGGGGCACCCCTGGGGGCAAAGCATGTAGCTTTTCGTGTACAGTCTACTATTTAAGTAGGCACTGGCTACATCGTAGCTTTTTACCGTGTAGTTACGAGAAGCAGCCAAAGCGAGCTACAATTTTAGGGATTGTGACGTGACAACGGGGCTCGAGTTCTCAAAAAAGTCAATTCCCGGCCTTTGATTTGAGCCACACGCAACCAGTCTAGCTTTATATTTTTGCAGGCTCCCATCTGCATTATATTTTTTTGGTATATACCCATTTGGACCTTATTACTTTCTTACCTATAGGCCTAGGGACAAATTCCCATACCGCTAGTGTATCTAGCATTGTGAGTTCCTTCCCCATAGCCTCTTTCCACTTATCGGTGTCGGGCCGATTTACAGCTTCTCTAAAATTATATTCGGTGGAGGGCTATGGATGCTCTCACTAATTCCCGCGACAGTGTCCCAAGTAGTAAGCTTATCGTGCACCCAGGCACCCTGAGACATTTCCCCTTCTTGAATAATACCCTCAGACTCGGAATCATCAAGTTTGCTTAAACAAGAATTTAAATCCTGATGCATCTTTGGGAGATTACTGGGGTCAATGCAAACAGGGCAAAGGTTTGCATATTTGTCACCCTTCACATGCTCATACTCTAAGACGTTGTCATTGCGTTTGATTATATTCAACTTACACTTACGCCCTATGGGTTTCGCTTCGGTTACCATTGGGGGGAGTTGCTGAGCTCGCGTCTGGAAAAGGCCGGCAAGTTCAGGTAGAAATAATACAAGCTTATAGGGAAAACGCTTTACCCTGACGTAAATCCCTTTGGATCAGATATTGCAGTGGTAGCCACCTTTCAAAATTGAGCTCATAGCAATTAAATTCAACCTTGCATCGGGGACGTAGAGCACGTCGGATAAAACTAGACTATTAGTATATTGTGTGCCATTGCTCGTAAGTCCACAAATATTAACAGTATCTACTGCATAGCCAGTAGATGGTTCGCTGTGGGGCGTTAATTGTACACTGACTTTCTTCACGCTCAATAAATCTACCTGATTATGTATATTATTTAATACTGTGACAAAAGCTGCGCTTTGCAAACGGTACGTTTCTCCGGTGGGGGGGGGGGGGGGGCTAACGGATCCTTGTCGGTTAGTATGGTATCGTAGGCCTTTATAATACCAATACTATAAAAAAAAAACATTGGGTGCCAAGCAAAATACGGTATCTCACCTAGAAGAAATATTTTAGCTTAATCTAATCTATTTTGCTGGAAAAAAGGTCATGACATTATGCAAAAGTCGTATACCTTCACAGACGCTTGCTATATTGCCCACAGGCATGCACAGTAGCGTATTAATATACTGTGAACGAACTAATAAGTACTTAATGCGTAACTTTGTTTTAAGCTACTTACACATCTTCGCATTAACTATCCTAAATTAATGCATGAGGTTGCTGCATGTTGAAGCACTCACTCCACTTTTTTTTTTTACAAACAAAATTACCGTTACGGTAATACCCTAAAAGGCCATAAGTAATCACACTAATTGTGAGTACTACAAAATATATTTTGTTGCACACAATCTTGGCTTAGGTGAGGTCAGGTCGTCTTGTGTCCTGGATTCCGCTGTGTACAAGGGCGTCTTTTCTTTTCCATGGCAAAGTCACATGTCCGTGCAAGTTCTTGTTTCCTGTTTCCTTGTTTTTTACCGGTCGTCTTGTCGTGTCTCTACCTCTTCCGGTCTGGCGTACCAACCGGCACGTCGCGTAGGGCGCAGCTTTTCGTCCTTTCTACTTGCTCTTGAAACGGGCGGCGAGTCCAGCGTTGTCCGACGAAAATAAGGCGTCCAATCGGTGTTGACGTACGCTCCAAATAGCCCACGACTATGCTACCAAAACTGTGGGAAGCAAACGAATTTGCCCCCCAAAAGGGGAATGGAATTGACAAGTCTGTCGTTTCCACCTACGCAGTTGGAATTGTCCCGGCGCCGATCTCCGTCATGATAGCTCAGTGGATACGCTAATGTAGATAGAGAAAGCGTTACGACGATTGCGTAGCCCCTCAGAGTCCGGGATAGAAGCCGTCTGGTTACGTCGCCAACAACTGATCAGGGCCTAGGGAAATAGTTCATACCGAGTCAAACAGTGAATGTGCGATCGTCATTAGTAATTCATATGGCCACCATCTAGAAATCAGGCTGCCATTTTGAAATAATGCCTATTATCGTCCAATTTCCTTTAAATTTAGTACATAGACGATGTGGTAGCTATCTTGATATCGGAGGGACATTTTGAAATTATGCTTATCATTACCTGATTTCCTTCAACAACAACAAATTAAAAACGTGAATGCCAAAATAAAAAAGAAATTATATTCCATCTCTTGGTTGGGTGTATTGTGAAATCTTCTCATTGCAGGCAATACTATCAACTGCACTGTTTTATAGTTGAGCTGCAATTCTCAAAGTAACACGTATTAATAAACAAAAATGGAACGTTAAATTTTAAGAGTAAGGGTCCAAAAGTCAAAACCTATAAGGAACACGAACAAGCTTTGACAGTCTGGGTCTAGGTTAAAGTTTGTCACCAGACTGGTGAGCATTAGACCCATCCTTTCATCCTTAAAATAGGAAAGCAATAAATACAAATTGACGAACATCTGTAAAGAAATCCTACTATAAAGACGCATGCTGATGAACCAGTGGTAGTATGGTGTACGTTTCCTGCTTTGCTTTATGTTGAAAAGTTTATATTTCGGTTTGATAACATGACATCATACAGTATACGAGTAGAAAGAGCATTATTGGTTGTCGTCAATTACCTTAAATCTACGAAATTCGTATTAACAATTCGTAGTTCTTTTAAGAAAGTTATACATTTTAAATATATTCCAAACACAAAAACCCTGCTAAATCCGTACATACACACATTCAGTTCGAGTAGGCTAGAATTTACAAAGTTGGATTTACAAAATTGGCTTACTAAGTCATTAAGCAAGTCCAATGTTAGCGGAGTGTGTGCTTCCTTCTTGGCTTTAGGTTGAAATGTTTCTGTTTCGGTTTAGTAACATGATGGCTTTATTCGCAGCAGAGAGGATTGCAGGGTTTCATCAATTACCTATAAACGTATGAAATTCGTATAAAGATAATCACAAATTCTAAAGCATCAAAAGGCAAAGGACAAACTTTACAAGAAATGTATGTTCTTAAACAATAAAGAATAAAGAAAACCTGCTACAACCGTTCTTACACACGTTCTGTCCGAATAGACTAGAAGTACGCTAACCACCGGGAAGTAAGGGTCTAATGCATACCAGCCTCTTATTGGCAAAATTTCACACCTAGACCCTGACTGTCAAAGCTTGTCCGTGTTCCTTCTAGGTTTTGACTTTTAGACCCTTTACTCTTAACATTTCACGTTCCGTTTTTGTTTATTATACTGTAAGGTTTGACTTCAGACACTCATGTTGAAGCGAAAATTCTGATGCCTCACATCTCCGCCATTTTTTTATATTTTAAACCAAATTCGGTACATGGGCCTTACAGGGACTGCATGGTAAACAAGCACATCAGAATTTATTAAAATTCATCGGATCAGATCGGAAATCTAGACCTTAGCTGGAATCGCAAAACTAGTGTCTGCCTTCTTGGGTTGACACATTTTTACATAGTTCAGTCTAGAGAAGAAACTGTTCATCCTATAAAGATGGTTCATAGCTCATTTGATAGATTTGACTATAGTGCAGTGACACGACGTAGTATTGTTGTATACAACTCTATGCTGGAGCCTTAATTGGTTAGCTGTAAGGGGCACTTCAGAGAGAAACGGAAGGGCGTCATACTGAAGCCGATGCTGTTAAGAGTGATTTCTTAGACCTAAAACGTGCGATTTTTGTTGTTGGAAAAAACAACGTTATTTTAAGCCTGAGAAATCCGCTCTTCCGTTGTTTTTCCCTCCATTTTTATGTAGCGCACCTTGTAGTTATGCCCTCCAAAACCCATACTTGGAGCCAATATGGCGCAAATGTCACTGCTCTATACAGATTGTACTTTTCAAAAAAAAAAGATCGAAATTTGCCGAGTATCTCTGCAGTCATAGATTTTATTTGTAAAAACAATCTGTGTTACTTTTTACGAACCCAGATTTGCATTGTATGTGCTTTACGGATGCGAGTAATTTTAACCTTAACCATGTGGACCGTGCCTTTAACCTACAATAGTTTAGTTTATTTCCAACTCCCAACGCCACAATTCCAGGGAACAATCCTCACCCTTTGCTTCTCCTCGGCTTGAATTTCAAACGTGTCCGCCCAAGCGAGCCCGCCCCAGAAGCCCACCACGATTACCATGGATAGAGCTTGCGACAGTCAATTCAAACGCAAAAAATAAAGGCAGACGTGATGCGTGGCAATATCTAGCGTCAGAACAATCAACAACAACAACAACGCAAGGAGAGATGAAACGAAACATGCTGCGTGTCTGAACCAAGCCCGCAGGTAAAGCGCAACCACGGACGTAGGGCCGTAGCGAAGGGTACTTGATTGGGGGGGGGGGGGGGGGAAACTCTCATTTTGCCAACTCATCTTATGATTTTGCCAACTGGTTTAAAAAATGATAGCAGTACTACCAGTAAAGTACTTTTGAGGGGCTCCAGCAAACTCAGCTCGGGGGTCTGGGGAAGTGCTGTAAGCTCCCCCAGCCGGGTTTGGGGCAGAGCCCCGGAAGCTGAAGCATTTTACGCCATTTTAATGCCTGTTTCTGGGCTCTAGTGAATACAGAAGCAACAAATTGTCAGGCAAAATTTGGTAATTATTTTTAATCATTCTTTACGATGGTAGATTTCGTAAAAATTTCAGTGTGACCTATCATGGTTTTTTTAGATATTTTTTTTTGCCAAATTAAATTAAACCGAGTTCAGTTTAAAATTATATAAACTGGTCAGCTCGCCATTGACGATTGGGTGTTGGCTTAATCTTACATTTTGGATCTTTAGGCTATAATGAATGAAAATGATTCCTGTGTGTAAGCATGGGCAGCAGGGAAGGGACCTCCCGGAGGCAGAAAATTTTTTTTTTAATGGACTATCGAAAGGTGAAAAATAATGAAATCTTTTTCTCAGCTTTATCCCAAACAACTAGGCCTAGAGGTATTATTGTAAAAAAAAAACTTTCACATTTTAAAACAAAAACATGCTCCAGTTTTTAAAAAATGGAGTATCGAAAGACGAAAGAAATGGCGAAACCTTTTACTTCAGTTTTGTACAAAACAAATTGAGGTATTTATTATTGGAGAAAAGCTTCCACATTTAAAATCACCATGCTCCAATGTAATTTTTTTCATTGACTCAGGGGATCTTAGGGAGTTGTCGTTATTTATGGCCGTGGGGGGCAGAAGAAATGAAAATGTGATCACCAAATTTTTGATGACCCCCTCCCCCCCTTCAAGACCTGAAAAAAGCTTGATTAACCCACTCTATAAAGTCCAAAAATAATGTGACCCCTCCCCAAAAAAAATGTTCCTTCCACCCATCTCTTGTCGAGATTCATACAATAAGTATGATGAACACACTGTTTGCTTGTATGCCCACATCAGTAACATAGTCTGCACCTGAAATACAGAAGAAGCCAAGAAACTAGGTGCCATGATTTTTCTACAAAGTTTTTTGTAAAACCTATCTTGCAAATTTAGCTTCAACATCGGTACTAATAGCTTCAAAACCTTGTAAACACTCAGAGCATGAGGGGGGGGGGGGGGGAAGCTGAACCATTTTTGTAAATTTTGACTGCTGTTTCATCCAGTTGGTCAGGGTGTTTTTGACCCTCCCCCCTTTTGACAGGACCTGAAAAATGTATGACCCCCCCCCATTTCCTCCCCGGCGATGAATAATTACCGGTCCCTTAGGGTCATTTTTGCCCTCATTTCGTGGCCTTTGGGTCGCTTTTGTCCTTTAATATGGGATCTTATGAACTCTTATAGTCAAATTTTAGACCTTCGCAATTGTTTAAAATTTTTAACAAATTTGATTTGGAAGCAGTAGTTTTTACTGCATTAATACAAATTTAAATTTAGTGGCTATCGGGTTAACAGAAAAAGACTACAAAACATCAAGCAGCTAATTCAATTTTTCCAACTAGGTTTTTGATTTTGTCAACTGTACCCAGTTTTCATAAGTCCGGCTTTAGTTCACGTTTCTGTTTTAACTAAAACCAAGGCACTGATGGGCTGGAAGACGAACTAGTAAATCAAATAGATAACTCTGCATTAATTTTTGAGATTTTATTTCAAATCACAACTTCAGACGGCGATAACTTGGCAGAAGTCCTCACTAAATTTTGTTTTATGCAGAGCTTGTTGATGTTTCTGCTTTACTTAAGAAACGTTTTAAATCCTGGCAGTGATATATTAATGTATCCGTAATTTTCTACCCTCCTAAAATACCAGTTACTAGTTGACTCGCACTGAAACCCTTCTGGGTGGCACTGTCTACCAGAAAAAGAACTATAAGTAAAATACCCAACTCAGCTTTTTGCCAACTAACTGTGTACGATTATCGCGAAATTAATTGTTATCACGACTTCAAACTCGGTGGGGATACAGTTTTGTGCATTTTTGTTTTTATTTTTTACATTATCTATGGTACTTTTAAGTCATTGTGGTGACATAGCAAACAAAACGGCTAAGTCAATTTTCAATTTCGCTAATTATGCAAATTTTTGTGGCGCTTCCCCTCGTTACGGCCAAACTATGTAGTACAGGAAAAATAGACCCAAAATGGGGGTGAAAAATGCCTTCATTCGGCCAGGGTTCAAACTTGCAGGATAACTTCATTTTGGCATCAGATTAAAGAATCGAAAGAGTCCCTAGTGATTCTTGGGGTAGAACAATGTTTTTCAGAAGATTGTATCATTTTTAAGGGTGTAAAATCGAGAAAAATTTTGATAAAATTCTAAATTGCTCAAAAGATTCGTGTGAGGTTTTGTTACATCTCAGTACTCGAACACTGTGTAATATCCTATACTACCGAGTAGATGAAATGAAGCGCAAGTGGTATAAGACCTACTTTATAATTATAATTACAATTATAATTGTAATTAGATAATGTGAATTATAATACCTGATTTTAGTTCCAATTAATATCCACTGATATAATTGGACTTAAATGAAAGATGGATATGTATGTTTTCTAACAAGGGTAATTAAAACGATTTATATTAATTAGAAGCTAAGTTACGGCACTTTTTCTACTTTGTAGCGCTGTGCTTTTAGTGTTATTTTACCACAAGTACCATCTTTAAACTGCTGCAATAACTGTTCTAATTAGGATAAATAGATGTGATTAGAATTATATAAAATATGAAGATGTCTTTTTTCAACAAGGGTAATTGTAATGATTTATATTAATTAGGAGCTAAGCTATGGCAGTTTACCTAGGTTGCAGCACTATCCATTCGGCAACACTGTCTCGGGAACATCTAGCAAACTGGGATCCATGTAACATGTCCATTGATCAGCTTTTCCCTCGGAAATTCCATTCTACATCCCACTACCACCCTGCCACTCCTTTCTCATGTTGTTTCCAGCCTTATTTGTTTTTTTGGTCTTGAACCCGCATGTCGGGCAGCAAGGCGTGGGCTTGTCCGCCGTGCTCCTAATTTCCGATGCCAAACACCATGTTCGCAACAACGGCACGCGGCTTTATCGAAAGCCACACAATTGATGATCCCTTGCAGTGTCTGGCAATCTGAGGCCCATTGCCCTTCACGACCGGTTGCTGTTTCCGCGTGGTGCAATCACATCCTGCTATCCCGCACCCAGATGCGGGTTCCGCGGGTGTTGCACAATATTGCACAACGTTGCGTCATGTGGCAACTACTTCTCGATCTTGCATACATTTGAGCAGAAGCGATGTGCAGTGGTCAGGCGTGGCCGTATATAATGGCCTACCCGCCGCATGTGAATCATTTCTTCGACCAGAAGCGGGCAAACAGGATGATGGCTGCAGAGGCGCCGATGGACGACTTTCCCAGCTACGCCGTAGTAGAGAAGTCTAGGGCCGGCAAGAACCGGAGGCAACTTCATCGGGTTTGGACGGAAGAGCTGAGCGAGTACCAGGACAAGAAAGGTTTCTCCGGACCTCCAATGGGCTACATTGGCAGATGCAACAAGAAGAGCAAGGAGTTGGATTTTTTCATGGAATTATTCGGGGAGACTGCAGATTTCATCATAAGGAGGACCAACCAATTCATGGACGACAGGGCCAGCAATGCCAGACGCAGCACACGGAACGTCACGTCAGCCAACACACCAGGACCAAAAGGCAATGCAGGGACTTCGACTCAAGGGGAGCCACGTCCATCACCACCCCACATCACTTACTGCCAGTTTTTGCCACTCACTGGAATTCCGACTGAACCACAGCTGGGAATACCACAACCAGACGTCCACATGGAAGAAGCCGGGTCAAGCCAAGCACAGCCGCCAATGCCAGAAACAGATGTCGCCGAGGAGGAGGAGGACGAATCAGACTACCCATATTACTGCGAGGAAAATGAGGACTACTATGAAGGCAGCAGCCAAGAATCAGATGAGGATGAGTTAGATGACGAACTAAAAGAAACCGAGTCAGAGGACGATGCCGACGCCTGCCTTACGACGTCTAGCAGTGAGGAGGAAGCAGCAAGGCCAGACAGTCCATCACCACCGCTAAGGCCAGAAAGCCCACCACGACCTCGAACCTTAACAGAAACCTCTACTCCCATGCCAAGGCAATCATCAGAAGCGACGTTGCCCACATATGAGCCCGGTTGGTCGGTCCTACTACGTCCCACACCAGCAGAGGCGGTCTCGTCGTCCAGCCAAAATACCAAGCCAAAAGCCAAAGTCGCATCATCGCAGGCGCGGCCATTTATGAGACGAACCAAAAGAGGAATCGTTCGCTTCCCTCGGGGTCTTTCAGGTAGATTCAGAAGTAAGGAATCCGAGGAGATAATCTGCATCGTTTCGTCAGATGAGGAGGAAGAAAGAGCCACCACAACGACAGCCAACGTAGTCGAGCCACCACCCCCACAATCACCGCCACCGTCACTGGAACCGAGTAAACTAGAAGCCATGAAACGACGCTGGCGAGTAGTACTGTACGACAAGATCTACAGAAGTAATATGTTCCCCGAGCCACCCGAGCAAAAAAGGACACGATTATTGCCTCCTCGAAGTTGCTACCTCCAGGAGATGCGCCACGCCAGGATAACCCAATATGTCAATCACCGTTTCAGCCAACAACAGTCTCAGCCAAGCGCTCCACCAGTACAATCCCCAGAAGACTCGAGAACAAAACCCCCAGAAGATCTGAGCACAGGACGGTTGGTGCTAGAGCAGATGTGTGCAGAGGTGGACAAGACACTCAGGAGCCAGTCAGAGTCCTCGTCGTCAACGTCGCCGATCCAGCCAGCGCAAATCCAAAGGGAAGAAGCAGGGGCTAACTCTAGCCAAGAGCCAGCTGCCAAGGAGACACCTTCAACGGTCGTATCGTCGCAACTCCCTCAGCCAGGGGAACAAGCAGAGGCCACTTCCAACTCCAACTCCAGCCAAGACCCAGCAGTAACGACAACCACGCAAGCCTGCCAAACATCGCCGAAACGGAAGAAACCACATCCCACTCCCGCTTGGGTACCATTGACGAAAGACGAGTTGCTGGCTTTCATCGGAATACTGATAATCATGGGTTACAACGACTTGCCGGAGATGGCGCAGTATTGGTCCACGTCCCCAGACCTGGGAAACCACTCCATCAGATCGACCATGACCAGAACAAGGTTCAATCAAATTTGGAACAACTTTCGGCTGTCCGAAGAACCGTCTTTCACTGGTACCGATCCCCAGACTGCATCGCCCACGACCAGGCAAGCCATGGAAGAGCAGAAGGCCAAGGAGGACATGGACGCAATAATGAAGGTTCGACCGATGATGGAGGCTATCAACCAGGCATTCCGCAAGTGCAGGAACCCCGGATCAGTTCTCTGCATAGACGAGTCAATGACTGCATACACTGGAAGATCCAAGATCAAGGTATACCAGCCCAAGAAGCCCATCAAGGTCGGCTTTGAACACTTCACTCTCTGCGACCCGTTCGACGGTTACATACTCAACGACGAGGCACACATTGGAAAAAAGCGCCACATGGCCATTGACCCCGCCCAAGACCCCGCTAAGGAACTCGAGAACAACAAGATGGCTCACACAACGATCTACACCGCGCGCCACTACCTCAACCAGGGTTACACCATCGTCTGTGACAACCGCTTCACTTCGGCACTGCTGTTTCAGGTCCTCTACACCAAGCTAGGAACCTTCGGATGCGGGAGCCTACGCGCCAATGCTGCCGGAATGCCATACGAGTTCACGGAGGAGTTGCGCAAATTCAAGAAAGAGCACGAACGTGGCGACAGTATCCTGCGTCAGAGCGGCCGGCTACTGCTGAGCATCTGGTGTGACACCAAGGCCGTCCCTCTACTCAGCACCCACGTGGATCCCTTGGCCGGAAAATGTACCGTCGGAAGACTCATCGGGGGCCAGAAACACCTAGTCACTTGTCCACCGGCAGCCATGACTTACACGGAGACCATGAATGGCGTGGACATGGCCAATCACCTCATCTCCTCGTTCTATGTCGGCAGGAGGTCGATTAGATGGCACCGCTACCTTTTCTTCCAAAAGCTCAACCAGATTCTCGTCAATGCCAGGCTCAACATGGTCATCGTCTGCGGCCTCGATAGGGCTGGCAAACGCTCCCAGTTGACTTACCGAAGATCGCTGGCCAACCAACTCATCAACCGAGTACGCAAGACACGCCTCATAAGACTTCCAGCCATTTTGGGTACCAGTCATCGCCACGAAAAGAGTACGAGGAGCCGCAGATGCCAGGTGTGCAGGAAGTACAGACAGGAACGGCACGAGACCATCTGGTGGTGCGCAACTTGTCGCACGAACGTGTGCACGGACGAAAGCTCGAGAAGAAGGCACGGTGGACGAACTTGTTGGCAGCTGCATCAAGATCGCCTGGATCTCGATTTTTAGGCTGAATTTTCATTGAACCTGTATAGCTTTGTACAGCCAACGCCGAATAAACCTTGTAACCTTTGTTCAGAATTATGTTTTCCCTTTGCCTAACTGTGACTTTGACTTTTCAGGAAAAGACTAAAAGCCCCAAACCTCACTGACACTGGACCCGGTATTCGTCGTGGCTTCAGGTACTCAATCCGAGCCTGAAACCGCGACGAATGCCAGGTCTCAGGTGACGGCGGGGTGTGGGGTTTTCTTTGGGTGGAACTTAGCCAAATTCTCTGGGTATTGCGATGTTAACCGTCACCATATTGGGTAATGAAAAAAGGTCAGAAAAAAAGCCAAACCCTGCCTCATTGCAGGGTCTGGCAAGACTTGGACTTAGCCAAATTCTCTGGGTATTGCGATGTTAACCGTCACCATAAGGGTTAAAAAAAAAAGCCAAACTCCACCATTGCGGAGCTTGGCTAGTATGCGGGTCTCTTTTGATTCAGGGATGGTCGAGACCAAGTCCATCCCCTCAGTACAAAGTCCCATTTTTTGGACTTAGCCACATGCCAAGTCATCATCCAAGTCATCATCCAGTAAGGGTCATCCTCAGGCTTGTAAGTAGTGGTCTCTGCCCCACCACCACACCCTCATGATCCACAGTCATCGATCGCCTAACCTTCGAGACCAGAAGGAAAGACGGGCCTCAGGTGGATCACTACACTAAGGAACTCGTCGAAAAACACGAACGTCCCAATGTTCGACGCCTAGCCACCTCGTCTGCTAGCTAGTTCATGAATGTCTCGTCAAACACCCACTTTAGTATAGCACTGGCAACGCTCGAAACGACTGCCTTTCAACAAGTTCCAACCAGTCTTTGCTGCAGGTCCAATAGCTCAGCTACAGTTCAGAATGGAGTACCACTCGTCACCAAAACGAAGCCACTAGTCCAACTGCTCCGACCAGTTCCAAGAGACCTCTCCAAGCTTAAAGGGCCACCGCCACTATTGCCACTAGGTCCGGCAGCACTCTGGAGATGTACTACAGGACGAACCCACAGCTCACTGCCAAAGCGTTGCCACCAGTCCAAATGGCTCAAACAGCTTAGAACCTTCCAAGCCCGAAGATGAGGCCAGGCTGCTCGTCGCCAAGTCTTTGCTGCTGGTCCAGCGGCTCAACCCAGTTTAGAACGGGGATCTGCCAGCACGAAGGCAAGGGGGATCCGTCGCTCACCACCAAAGCGTCGCCACTAGTCCAACTGCTCCGACCAGCTCAGAGACAGCCCACCCTCAAGGGAACGAGTGCTCACCACCAAGTCTTTGCTACTCGGTCCAACGGCTCAACCCAGCTAGAAAGGCGTCCCAATCATCACCAAGCAAAGCCACTAGTCCAAATAGCTCCAACCTAGTTTAGAACATCGACCCCAACATCGAGGACTTACACAGCTCATCACCAGTCTCGCAATTCGGTCCAGGTTGACTTACGAGGAGTGAGGTCCGCTAGCAGGACCCACAACCAAAGCCACTAGTCCAAACAACTCGTCCAGTTCAGAACAGTGCACCCAAAGGACGACATTGCTCACCGCTCGTCTTGCTTACTCAGTCCAACAGCTGGTTTCGAAAGGCGTGCCGATTTCCACCAAAGCCACTAGTCCAAACAGCTCAACAAGCTTAGAACGAAACGTCGAACCTAAAGGCAAGGGATCCATCCTCACAATACTGGGTGATCGTCGATAGGACAGCTTACGTTTGCACCAGTCTTGCAACTCGGTCCGAAGGGTCGACTCTGGTTTAGAAC
>JAHWFP010033627.1:62659-75815 GCA_023313725.1 Lithobius niger | reverse complement strand
TATTTGGGACTGTGACAACTGGTGCACTTAAACCGTTTACAACTGTGGCGGTTTTTGTGACTGTAAGGACGCATGCATACGTGGCAAAAGAAACGACTACCGAACAAGAACCTAGGTTTAAGGACTCCGACATAGTGAGAGTTGTGTAGAAACAGATATATTCTTTTCCGACCCGGTGACCCTTCGTATATAATTTGACACTTAGTTCCTACCCTTTCGAATACCACGATCTGAAAATCGAGAGTTGACAAATAGTTTTGAAATTCATTCAGATCTACTAAACTGTACCCGTCAGGGCGAAGCGCTACTGACGCGGCTTCGTGGAGTTGCATCCCAAGTTGCTTTTGGAGTTGGGAGGAGTTTCGCAGTTTCTTGTACAAAGGTCGATCATCCCAGTGAGCCATACAGACCGCCAAACTACGAGATAGGCAGAGATTGTCTTCATCATTCTTGATATAAATGATGGAAGAGTGGGAACCCGATTCCAACCAAAGGGAGACGTTCGTGCGTGCCTGTTTTTTCTTGGGAAACGTGCCAGAACCGTCTGCTGTATCGATAACTGTTATTTTAACCTCCCATTTTGAAAAAATGTCTAAACTTTTTGCTGACTGGTTCAGTTTTAGAAATAAAGCTAACAAATTCTCAACTAGGAAGTTTTGCCTTTTAATAAAAGGAAGAAACAAGGAGTGTTCTAATCCATCCCCGCAAATTGTCACTCCTACCAAATCGTGAGAATGGACAGTAGATAGGACTCGGTCGAAAATTTGCTCGAATAAATTATCAATGTACTGCAACGGGTCTAGTCTGTTGTCAGATAAATACTGAGGAGTTACCGGTTTAAGTTTGACCTCGTATACTATTGCCGTTGTTTTGAATTTTTTATTCCTTTTACCGCGACATTTAGTAATGCTAAATGCTTCGTTATTAATCGTCTGTTCTGGCTCGGAGCTGTAAGAAGGGTGAGGGCTGTCATTCTCCTCTTTCCCACCCCCCCCTCCCCCCTCCCCACTGGCTTTGCGTTAGCGACGCTGGAGGACAGACTGGGTGGAAAATGAAGAGAAAAATTATAGTTGTTTACATTTAAACGCCGCTGGCTCTAAAATGCAATCGTGGTTTCTTTTCGAAAGGGAATTTTTTTCACAACCTGGACAATCCTTACGAAAATCCGTAACAGTTTCGCATTTAGAATGTGCAATTTCTTGAAGACATTTTCCACATTCTTCTTTATTTTCTTCCGCTATTGTAGCTTCAATAATTTCAACGATATCGCTCGCTTGAGATGGGCTGGCTGGAGGGCATTCTGCCGCCGACTTACAAATTTTTTTCGCTGGTTTTGATTTAAAGGCGTCTTTCCGCTTGCGAGCTGCAGGCGGGATGGTGGAAGGTTGGACGTGGGCTGGCTGCAAAGCACGCTCATTAACCCCACTAAGAGTGTTCATTATTTTCCGGTGTAGCGTAGCAATTGTCTCGCTCACGAGTGGCATCAAGTATTTAAGATGCAAAAAATCCAATTTGTTAACTACGACACTGCAGCCTCTAGCTTTCAGGGAAATGACATTTTCGGCAGCCAATTTACAATGCAACTCGCCAACCTTCAGATCTAACTGTTGACCAGCTTCACGCCTGTATATTTTATTTATAATTGCTATCCATTCCTGTTGAGTAATGGTCACGCTTTTGGACGGACGCCCAATAATAATTTGAATGCCAGATACGGAAGGCTTTACACGCAGTGTGTTCAACCCAGAAAGTGGAAACGTGTCGACGTAGTAATCCATCGCAACTGTGGAAGAGAGTGAGAGAGAGAGAGAGAGAGAAAAATAAATACATTTTTAAATTTGCGAACCCCTCTCTAATTCAACAACAATTTCATTGACCCTCTCTGTAATACAATGTTGATAACTTAAGAGACCGCCAAACTGTTTTTGGTCCAGAACTATATTTTTCCCGTCGTCTTTGAGGAAAAGTACTGTTGTTTTGTAGAAATTTGAATGTCTGTTTAGAATAAGTTTAACCCTTTTTCTGAGCAGCCATGTACGTGTAAAAGCACCATCGTTCTCTCTACTTAAAAATATTTCGTTGAGTGCATCCTTTACTCGAATATAATCCTGCCACGCCTCTACGTCGAGCGTTACTCCGTTACGGGACGGCCAAAGAGCGCTGGCTGGGATGACCATTTTTCGTATGTGTATGTAACATTTCCCCATGAACGAGGAGGCCTGTATATAGGTATCACCCCCTAAAAAGATAGCTTGTTGTTGCTTTTCAACTACTTGTTCTACGTCTGGCATTTTTTGAGTGGGATACAGTTGTTCTGCGTCTGCCATATTTTGAGTGGGATTTATATTTTATAAGTAAAAAGAAAAAACACACGTACTTATTTTAGAATGTAGCGCTAACCCACTAGGCCTAAATAAAAATATATTAAACTTTTTGTAAATTTAAAAAAGACTAAGATATATCTATTACTTACATTTAGTCGGAGAGGTTGAGTCCGTGTCCCAGGCGAAAAATGGTTAGCCGTACGAAGATTGGGCCGATATTTATACGGTTCGGCCGTACGTAGGAATTTATGCAACTGACCAATCAGATGCAAAATACGCTTTCCCACGCCTTTTACGGCGAGCCAACTCGCCTTAAGCAGAAATGCATATTTTATTTTTTTAATATCGGCATGCATAATAATTCAGCCGGATGCGTGGGAAAGGAACTCGTAATTATCTGCATCCGGGAGGAAAGGTGAATATTAAAGAACTTGCTGTCCCTTATTTATTTTTTTGTAAGAGTTTGTACAGACAATTTATTTTTTATAACAGCGATATATTATGAAATTAACCAATGAGAACGACTGAAACACAAATCGTGATCATTTAGGAATGTACAGCCCTCAGGACAGTGAATTTTAATAAGCACGACCCTGAAGGTTTGGTGCGTACTTAAGCTAAGGTATTTATTTTTTATGTAAGCAATGTACCGTGAGCTAGCCCAATGAAATCGTTGAAACCAAATTCGTGACCATTTATGGATGCGTAGCCTGGGAGGATAGTGAATTTTAATAAGCCTCCGTTCTTTCCCCCCCCCCCCCTCCATCTACGCTAATATTTTGGGTGGGAACATTTTTGCGCATGTGTTTTAAAACTGGGAGGTGCGGACTCCATAAATCATGACAGCGTGCGATGAAGGAAAAAGGAAAAGTTTGTAAGATGAGAAAATGCTAAGCACGTAATACGACGGACAAAAAAAATAACTTTACTTCGCTCATGGGGTAAGGGGGAAAAAACGTTACACCCACACACATGCACAAAACTAATGAGCCAAAAATAATACACTCGCCCATTCGCAAACTTTTCTAGATAAACTATGACAAGTAAAAAGGAAGCCGCTCTTAGCCTTAAGGCTAGAAAGAGGCGTATCCTATGAATATTCTTTTTTTTTTTTATTATTATTTAGCCTAGTTCCCAGTGGAAGAAATCTATTCAGTACGTTTATTTTTAACTAAGCGGCATGGATTACAGCCCTGCGTCGCCAAGCGAGCTCGGTTCGGACGTGGAGTCGGATTTTGGAAACGGCCAAATTGATAGCGCTGCCAGCCTTAGCCCGTCGTTGAGAGGAAGGGGTGAGTCAGATACAACTTCGGAAATTGACGATATAGCCAGCCTTGGCCCATCGATTTCGTCGGAAGAGAGCAACGAGTCCAATGGGGAAGTAGATTCGAATGATGTATCACAAACTGGTACGGAAGTAGGCCTACCCACCCCGGATTTGACAAAAAGTAGCCCTAACCCATCGATTTCGGCACAAGTTGAAGCCGTACCCAGCACTAGTACTGGGATTATTACATCGCGAAAATGGAAGAAGCATTCTCGTAAAGGTAAGAGAAACAAATGGCAGTCGATTGTCAAAACTAAGAAGCGGAAATGGGTGAAACAACAGCTCGCTCTACAATTGCGCTCAGCGCTCGGAGCTCAACGTCAACAGCAGCTGTTTGAACAATGCTACGAGATTGTTGGTTGCTACCCTCCGCCAGACAACGTGAATGAAAATGGTGATGTCCCAGCAGCGGAAAGACCCATTAGAAACGTACTTCCATCAGTGAGAACGGAGGAAGTTTTTAAAATGACGGAAACTAGGCTACAAGAACTAATACTAGGTACCGTACGAATGCGCCGCACCTGGTTCATCAGTATGTTATTAATGCAACTTACTTATCTTCACAGCCTAGAATGCGAAATTGGGTTGCTACATCATATTCGCGGGTGGAGTCATCATGATACTGAGCATTGCAATGCCATTGCCGAAGGTATTTTTAAAGAATTGAAAAACAATCCTTTAAACAACATTCATCGTGACGGGCCCAACGATATAGCTTTAATGAATCTAAACGCAATTTGAAGGACTTAGGCTATCTGCCCCATCCTCTTTTTTTTTTTTTTTTTTAACTACCCTTTAGCTTCGTTGATAAAAAAGTCCTACCTTTATCTTTTGTTTATTAAAATTCTTCCATTTTCTCTCTTCCATAATTTTAAGTTAGACTGTAAGTTAGTTTTTACTCGTAATATATATTTTTGAGTCATTTGACTCGTCTGATTCATTTTTAATAATAGAATCTATATTAAAAAGCGTTATAGTTATCAACAAATTGTCTTTCCTTATAGACAATTTTGTTTGACAACAGTTGAACGCAACAAAATATCTTTAAAACTATAATCAAGCGCACGCTCCATGCCTCTCTTTCCCCCTCCACCAACACACTCAACTCGCCGCGCGCGCAGAACACTAGCCTACAACCGCAATACTACCGCGCGCACAACTCGTCATATGAGCTCGCTCAGCATTGAAATCTGTTACGACGCGCGCAACATTGTCGAGCGTTAGCCCAATACTAATCTGCACACAACAACGTCACGCTAGGCTCCCCTCAGCATTGAAATCTGTTACGGGAAAAATTTTGAAATCTTCAAACTCTAATTGCATTGGAACTGTTACAGACTGAAATCTCGAATAGCATTGAATCAGTTACGAGACAGGTTTGTACACCGAAGTGTAGCATTGTTAGTACTAGGCAGTCTAACTCAACCCTATATTAAAAAAAATTTCGGTGATACAATACTACTTAGAACATTGCTATTTTCGGTAGCAATGTTCAAGTTTTCATTTAACCTTCGAACTATTAAGCGGTGCGATTAACTTGGCGAATGTTTTCATCAAGTCAAGCTTTCATACCGATAGTATAGGGAATTCTTTGTTTTTGACATTTATTATTTTTAATTTTAATGTTTTTAATTTGAATGGTAATGCAAGCTTTTCTATTAGTGTTACTCAGAAACAGAACTAACTACTTCGCCTTGTGATTGTTTCTTTATTTAGGGAAAACACTTAGTTAATGGTTTTAAACTGAATAAGGTTGGCTAAGTCTGGGTCAGTAAATCACTTTGGGTCACAGGGTCATCCAGATCTTAGGATCAGTGGGTCTCTGGGTCAGTAAGTCTACATAATGGTCTAGCATACTGACCCATCATCCAGTGGCTCAAACGAAAATAGTGACCCATGTGACCCAAAGTAATCCAGTGACCTAATAAATAAATTTAGATTTTATTTTTAAGGTTGTTTGACCCAGTAACTTAAAAAAAAAACCATTGGGCACATGCCCTTTAATACCCACTTGGCAAAAATCAACAAATAAAACGATGGCCGTGTATGTTATGAAGCCGATTATAAAAGAAAGTATTATTTGGTTTGGAGCAGTGTGCCCTAACCTCCCATCTGTGGGTCCCCTGGAGGTAAGACAGTTTTTGTTCACACAAAAGTAAAGCTTCTCAAAATGATGGCTGTGCATGTTATATAGCCAATGTTGAAAAGTAATGTATTATTTGGTTTTGGGGATGTGGACTCTAACCCTCTGCCCCCAAAGAGAACTAAAAAAATTAGCTCTACACTTAAGAGCTTTACAATTGTCGTTACCAGAAAAACTTTACTCTTTTTTTTTTTACGAATTTGACTTGTTTGCCCCAGTCGCATAAAAAAAATTCTTCTATTAACAAAAATTATTTTTATCTACTTTTTTTCTCTCTTAAAGGCTGTGATTGCCCTAGGCACAAAAGAAAATAAAAACCTTCTTCAATATTTGAAAGTAATCATTTGTTTGCTATTTTTGAGGAATGCTAAACATATGTGATAAATTCAATTTTTTCCGTCATGCAAAAATGGGGCCCCAGGCAAGTGCTCGCAACCTTGTATTTAAACTGCCCACCTTCCATGCAACTGAATGTAAAGAGCCGAATGGATAACTCAATCCTATGGATTCCATTTTCTTTGCCTTGGTGTAGAGTTAATGCTATGATAAATGAACTAACCCAACAAATATGTAGGACGAAATTTAGCTTATGTGTCACTATGTGTCACATAAACTCAGCTGTGTGTCACTGGCTGCCTAAGGTCATGTGACACGTTTTGACGCCATTTAATTTGCGAAACTACAATGTTGATGAGCTGCTTGAACAAGGGGAGGAGGGTTGTAAACAATTGTGTGCATATGATTAATTTTTCGTCCTGCAACTTGGTGCTTGTTCAGGCAAGCCAGTTGTTTGGTGGCTACTGAGGGTGGAAGAAATATTATGGACAAAAGATGGCAAGGAAGCATGTAAGTTGTTTTCAGAGAAAGAACAAAGTGAAGTAGGGAGTGTTTATTTAATTTATAGGCATTTTGGGGAACTGTTGTTTTATAATAGATATTGAGAAGTGTTTGTCTATGTGAGGTAAGGGAAACGAGTGCTTTAAAGCAACAAATCAAAGAATAACATTTAAAAATTACTTTAAATGCCACAAACCAGCTATTAAGATTGCAGGGAAGAGGATAGTGGGGAGATTATAAATGGGCCCACGCCACTAGCCTTCCCCTTCCCCAACAAACTTGAAATATTGTTTTACGCAATATCTAACAAAAAAGGCTAAACCAAGGAATTGTGTGTATAAGCAATAAACCATAGACTAACATTGTGTTAGGGGGTGGAGGTAAGGGAGTGTTACAAAGGGTCCTCCCTACCCTTTGAAAGTCAAGATTTAAAAAAAAATTATTTCAGTTTTTTAAGCTGCTCCGTGGTTAACGCCACAAACCAGACACTAACAGTGTAGGGAAAACGATGGTACATTCACTCCCCTAACCTGAGTTAATGCTATTGGGGGATACATGACCTCCCCCCCCCCCCGCAGTGGGGTTGAACTTGCTACCATAGGTATTTGTTTCCAGTTAGCCTTCATACGCATTCGTACCATCCTTCGTGCTTTTCACAGCAGAGTAAACACAATTTTTTTTTTTGGGGGGGGGGGGGGGAAGCCAACCACCTCCCTAGATAGAAGGGGGTTTGACCCTGCTACCATACCCATTTATTTCAGTTATTCTTCATCTTCATCTATACTAACGTTCATGCCTTTCATGAAAACTGAACGATTTATATACCATTTATGCTATTTTTTGGGGAGAGGGGAGGATGGGGTAAGCCACGCGCCCGGTCCCCTCAACTGTGTTTTGAACTTGCCATCATAGCTGTTTGTTTCCAGTTACCCTTAATGTGCATCTCTGATGTGCCCATGATGGGCATGTTCAGAAGCTTTTCGATTTTAGCATTGAAAAGCTAAATTGTTGCTAGAAATGGCTTAATTCCTGCTATTTTGAGAGTCAGTAACGAATCAACCGATGGTCCTATGACCTTAAATTTGGTATCAGGTAATACCCTCAGATAAGTACTCCACTCCCATATTCGTTTCATATGTTTAACACAATTATTGCGGAAATTATGAACTCGTTATTTACTCATTTTTCGTCCGAGAGTGGGCAGCTTCGGTACAGTTTTGGATTTATCCGGAAAATAAATCGATGTGGAATAAAGTTTTTTCAACTGTCAGTCAAGCCATATTTTTTTTCAGTGAATAAACATTACAAATTTACATAAACCAACTGGAGAGGGACAAAATAGCCATTAAGTACTTAAACATAAAATTGTGAAATCGGTACCAAACAGAGTTTGAGCACATGTGTAAACAAATTCGGGAGCATGTGCAAAAGGATTCAGGGAATAAAGTTTTACAGGCCCACAAATACGATATTTACACATTTAGTGGCATGTATGTTGGTTGATCTTTTGAAAACCGTTTGGAGAAAGTAGTTTTGGCTTGTAGATTTCTTTTAATGATTTTTTTTTCCTTTTGTTGTTCAATCTCTGCTGTGCTAGTTGAGACCTAGTAGAACAAGTTGCCAGTAGGAGAGCTGATGCTTAGTTTTAAAGCATCTGCGTGAATCCTGTTCATGGAAAGACTGAAGGCACAAGGGAAAGGAAATGTGCTGCTGGGGCTGGGTGGAGGGGGAATGGGGAAGGGAGGGGGGGGGCTAGGGAAAGAGGGAAAAGGGACGAAAAACAAACGAAATATAAAAACAAAATTTAGGATTGAATTTATATTCCTACATGTTACAGAACTTAATAAAGGAAAACAAGCTCTCGACTGGGCCTCTAACCCAGGATTTCCCGCATGAAACGCCAGGCATTCTAACCATTGTGCTAAGGGGGGGGGGGTGCACTTTGGGTACAGGTACTAGTCAAGCTCAGAAGCTGTTCAAACTTCCCAGTAGTGAAATAATGATCACAACGATCTACAAGGAGGGATAGCAATTTGCTTCATGTACTCCCCCACTGTAATATAATAATGCAAAACGCTTGCCACTTTGCAACCAGGGCAGACCCCTGGCTGGGACTGCTTAGAAGCTGTTCAACCTTCCTCAATGGTGAACTAAAGGTCACAAACCTGTATGAGGGGGGAATTAATTTGCTTGTTGGCTTCTGTACTGGAAAATGACACCAGTAACGTGCTTAACTAAGCTTGACTGTAGTTTGTAGTTATGGTCCGCCCCAGTAGCGAAGTGGTTAGAGTACCCGGTCTAGAGTAAGGGAAGTCCTGGATTCGAGGCCCAGTCGGGATAGTTGTCTTTTCGTTATTTCAAATTAGTGTAGGATGCTGTCTTGTATTCTCACAAGGCCAGTGTTTAATACTGACCATTAGACTACTAGCATAAAAATTTAAAACATTTTAAAAATAGGAAAAAATAATTAAAAAAAAGTAGAGTAATAAATGATAAAGCGTTTGATTATTTTGAGGACAATATATAATACTCTTAGTGCTGGCTTGCATTTTATTATATAATATCCCTTGTTGTGGCCTGAGACCATCTAAGGTCAACAAACCCATGGTCACAACCCCTTGTACATAAATAAAAACGGATTAGAGTTCACTCGAACGCAACGAACTATAATTTGAACTATAATTTGTGTTCATTTTGTGTATGCATTTTCATTTTTCAATTTTGTGGCGTTTTGCTGTTTATGGCGTCTATTTTGTGTGTGTTTGTGGGTTTACATTTTGCGAATTGGAGTTCAAATTATAGTTCGTTGCGTTCGAGTGAACTCTAATCCGTTTTTACTCGTGTATACCTTCAGGGCTGTGAGTATGGGGATACGAGCTCTAATGCTTTTTTCTAAACGGCGAAGCCGTTTTTTGCTCAGTTAATTTGTTGGCTTTTTTCGCTTCCATTTTATATGTGTCCCCTGTCCACCGATTTTTGTTTAAAAAAAACCGGAACATTAGAAATAGATACTTATGTTTAGGTTCCGCCGAAGGTTTGTTCCATGATTATTATTTGATGGCAACACATCAGCGTATTTCTGGATTTAGCATGCGTCATCTCGATGAGTAGTTGATTCTGGATTGTTTCAGTATCGTGGCAACAGTCGCGGAAACAATTCAACTGGTTTCCCGAAGCCCGCATTGAAAAAGTAAATAAGTCACTCAGGCCAGACTTCACACCTACGGTTTAAAACTTGAAGATTTAAGGAAAAATCAAGACCATTTAATATTGGTTCTCCACAACGAGCTAGCTAACTCAAACAACGACAATGTTAGTTTCCCGGCACCCAACCATCGTTGTATCTTGTTCGAGTGAGCTATAATCCGATATTGTGCGCCTCGCCTATCGTTACCCTATCGTGTAACATTTTGATATTGATAGCCGCTCCGCCTCCGGCTCCTCCTCCTGTCTAATTTTCTGAAATTCTCGTGTTAAAACGAACTCTAATAAGCACGGCTAATATTATTAGCCAGCGAAAAAGAATTATTTAAAAGATGCATAAACCGCTGGCATGATCAGGTGACCGGAAGCAGTTAACGCTCGCTAAAACCCTTTGAACCGCTGGCATAAACTGTTGGACGATTTAAATTAAAGGATTAGCTAAGTTCGGTGAAGTATTCAAAACACGCAAAAATGTACAGATGGGATACACACCTTCGGCGTAGCCAGCGAAAAATAATTGTTTAAACGATGCTGGAGTGTGCTAATTGAAACAAACGAAGTTTGCATTGCAGCAAATGAAAATCAATGTTTATTATCCAGTGAGCACAAAAACACACAAACGGGGTACATGCCTTCGGTGACAAACATATGAGACAGCAAACTATCCCCTTATTGTAAACGAGGCATGAAACATTACCCATGCGCTCAAGACCATATTGTTTTTTTTTTTTTGTGAAACAGCCAATACGCAACTGGGCTGGCAGTTCTAGTTCCATAGTGTAGTATTCCAACAAAAGTTACTTAACGTTATCACTTAAAACACTGTCATAATAGTTGACATCATCTTCTACCCACCAATTCTTCAGACTCACCCATGTTATCACACTTTACCAGCTTACATGCCTCACTACGTTTCAGCTGATTTACTAAACACAACCTTGAACAAGAACAACTCAGAAGTTCCAACACTGCTTCAGGTGCTGGCCTCATGTCATCCATCGTATGCAGGGCTTGCCATCTTTGTAGCATCCAGCCATGATCTTCTGGTTCCGGAACTGCAGATGAATTTTCCAGACATCTCCCAAATAATACTGTTTGAGAGTTTGCTCGTAGAGTATGTCGACGAAGGCAGTTCCCGTATGGAGAAAGGTAATCTCAAATCATATCAAAAACCCAACTGGTAAAAGGGGCCGCCAAGTTCCGAATGGTTCGGCCCTTCAAAGGAGTGATATCAACACACCAAAACATTCGCAAAGTTAATCGCACCGCTTAATAATTCGAAGGTTAAATGAAAACTAGAACACGTTTTCATTTAACGTCCAAAGTATTATTCGGTGCGAATAAGTTGGCGAATGTTTTGGTGTGTTGATATCACTCCTTTGAAGGGCCGAACCATTTGGAACTTGGCGGTCCCTTTTACCAGTTTTGATTTTTGATATGATATCACTCCTTTTTTGAAATTGTGTATTGATTCAACTCCACTACCGCGCAGATGAGTAACAAAGTGCCACGTCAACAAGAAATTGGTTTTCAACAATTTGTACTTCCTTTTACCTATAGGCCGAACCATTCTCAACTTCGTCACCTCTTTATTTATTAGCTTTTGGCTTGGTTTTAATTTTGTTGTAATTTGTTGTATTTAGTTAGTTTTGGTGTGTTTATATCACTCCTTTGAAGGGCCGAACCACTCTCAACTTGGTGGCCTCCTTACCAGTTTTTGGCTTTGTTTATTTTGCTTTGTTTTTACATTTGGTTTATTTTTCGTGAATTGGACGTGAATACAATTTCTTTGCAACGTTGTTTAGATTTATCGTGATACACTAGTGTGTGCCCAGGCACGTATGCCAGTATACACGTTCTCATTGTCGGAACTTTGGCCGTCCAATGAGAGACGATGCCGACAATATTAACAATGGTTATAACAATATTTTCGTACTTACGCGCCCTCCCACGCCATCCCTGTTACGCCCCCAGGCTCCAAACCATAAAAGGTACGTAGTTCGTATTGTAATGCACCCATTCGTCCAATTTCATAGCTGGAAGCCTTCCCGTTATCTCGGAATCGATGAATAATCACCGTATGGGATTTAACATGGGGATGAGCGGACTAGCTAGCTAGCTATCTCTAGCTAGGTAGTAACACATTTTCAACGTTATTGTGGGGCAGATTTTGCATTGAAAGCAGCATAGCTGGCATTCAAACACGATTTAATTTTTGTCAGGTGAGTCATTGCTCTCGATTTCAACACAATTTAGGCTTTTGTACCGCATTATTATTTTTCCCCAAGTATCTGAAATGTGCCCAACTAGATATAAGACACTGACGCAATGGCGTCGCGCTACTATGGTTTACAACCTCGACAATTGAATTGATGTGATGTTAGTTGTGATGTTTGTTGCTTAACTTGGCGCTTCACTGAAACTTCTAGAAACTAATAAGGAGTATGTTATTTAAATGTTAATTGTCCAGTGGTTCAAAGGGTTTTAGCGAGCGTTAACCGCTTCCAGTCATCTGCCGACGAAGCCCGGTCATTTGCTAGCGGTTTATGCATCTTTTAAACGAGTCTTTTTTTGCTGGCTAATAATACGATATTTCTTTTATTCTTGGTTTCATTGTTTACAGAGGTCTTATTGTTGCCGACCACTTTGCAACGTAATAATGATTACTGATTAGTCTGGTGCCCAGCAGGTTTAAAGTGATTGTTACTTATTGTATTATTGGTTGCACGGTACTTAGGTAATCTAGGCTTGAGTGTATGGCTTGGTAGGCCGCTTGGAACTCAAATAAAAATTCAAAATTCAAATTCAAATTTAAATTCTTCGGGATCAGTGCTCATAGAGATGTGGTGTAGATGTTATTATTATAGTCTTACCTTTTGTAACAACGGTTCATCTCAGTTTGTGAAGTGCTTTTAAAAACTATACATTTTTATCAATCATTGAGTTTTTCACTATTTAATTTGGCTAATTTTGGGCTGCATTAGAAAAATGGGCTGCTTCCATTGTAGCTAATTTTTTTAAAGTCGACGTCCGCCATTATGGCCCGGAAGCAATTTTTGTTATCAACAAAAATTTTGAGAAGGCGATAACGGTCTTTAATCACCATTACTAAAGAAAAGTTAATGCCTTAAAATTGTACCAAAATCTTGGCTGACTAAAACTAGGCTGGCAGGCAGAGCAGCTTGCCCGAGCAGAACCCACCGCCACGTACTTTTGCAAGTTCAAAATTGTGTACTTACTGAATTTTTAATTCGAAAAACGATTTCTTAACACCAAATTAAAGACAGTTGAATTCTCCACAACTTGTATTTTCAAACATTT